>JAQGBY010001291.1:0-30752 GCA_034698785.1 Mycogona germanica
AGTCCATGCTGCCAATTACCAATGGAGGAAGGGGTGAGTGTTGTGCGGTGACTGCTTATTTAGTTTCCGGCTTGCACCAAAACAACACATTTAAATTTCGTTTGCATTTTGTGGACCGAATCATTCCAACATCTGCGCCGGACTATAATTTTAGTGATTCAATTCATGAGATCACAGGTTATAAATTTTATGGCGACATGAGTAGCATTAACCTAAATAAAAGTATAATTAAATGGCATTACAATGTGCTCAATTAACTTGACGGAAAGGATCAGATGACCGCATATTCGTAACACGTTCCCAATGACACTAAAATAATTTACAAAAAATAAGCAGCTTAAATTATAAAATATGACGTCAGCAGATATGTTATAGCACCTGACATAAGCTTGGTTAAACGGTGTGCTAATCCAGTGATCAAAAGTTTCATGGCAACATAATCGGAGAAAATGTCAAGTAAACAAATGCGAACGGGGAAAAACTGATAAGGATTATTGGGTAAGTTCATTGTTAAATACGCAATATTGACTTGGGTATCTAAATATAATCCGACAAATCTGGGGTTACTTTGCTGAAATGTGTACATCTTCGCGTATGAGAAATATCAAATCATTGACATTTCAGCTTTACCAAAGTCATTATCGCGATTCACTCACCAACATGTAAACCGATTCAATATAGAAACTGTCAGGATGTGCAAATTTACTCAATTAATTTTTTTTAAAATCTAGACCAAATTTATACGCAAAGTATTTACAAGCACAGGAGTCCTAGAAGCCAGCAAACGGTGCATAGGAATTTCATGGCGCACGAGTTCAAGTGAACATCTATTGAGCCAAAAAAAATAGAGGGTGGTTCGATAATGAACGTTGTCAGTGATTCAAGACCAACGCCGTTTTGTGTAACATAATCGGGTGCAACCGGATACCGCCAATAGAAACGATAAAATTCGACCAAAAGAAAATTAATTCGAAATTGGCATAACCACATCTAGAAGGACGTCCGAGGTATCGGGAGCGGTGAAACGTTGGTCATGCGGTTGGCGCAGAGTTGGAGCCATGTGTATTAGATTTGAGTCACAAATCTCTAGTTTGGTTATAGAAAAGGATAATTTTTATCGGTTTTAAACTTGCGCTGGAATGGCTGACTATCAACCAGTTAGCAAGGTAAGTAGATTTAGAATAACAAAGCATTACAAATATAAACAACCAGTTTGGTTGAAGAGCTGACTTGTGTTGCGACGGTCACATGCTCGGGGTCGATTCCCAGCGCGGGTTTCCGGAGTACAGACAGCGATATATGCCTCTAAATAGTGCAGTAGGACAGCGATGAGCATATTGCAATCGACTATGACATGTCTGTCGCTGAACCTGAAATTATAAAAAATAACTGAGACGCTTAATATTGTTTGATCGTTACATGGCTCCAGGTGGACAACGATGCCTACGAGGAATCGAAATTCAACGAGCAGCTGTCGGGCGACGAATTGCAGGCCGACGGCAACCACCGCCCTGCCGCCAAGCACAAGCAGCGTTACCTACAACCGACTTCCGCCAACAAAGAAGAGATCGGCCTGGCCGGCATGAACTATCGTCAGTTGTGCAACTGCGAAGAGGATGGCATGCGGTGCGCCTGCCGCGCCATCAGCTCGTCTGCGCCGAATTCGGTACCGCAGGGCATCCGAATCGAGTCGTGGGGGCGTTGTAAGTGTATCTCGCTGGGAGTGTTCACCGGTCTCGCCTGCATCTGGATTCTGGTCTACCTGACCCTAAATTTGGTGGGAATCATTTGATCGACCTGCAATTGCGCGCCTACAATATCCTATACACATTGGAAATAGTGCAGCTTGTTGAAGATTGGACATTTTGCCTTCGAGAACGAAATTTGGTTCTCAACCCAATTTGGCATCCAACTCGAATTGTCAAATTCACTAAATGATGGCAATCTTTCTCACAGTTCATCTTACATCTTTTATCAACCACATACTCAATTCTAGGTTAGGCATATTGATAAATGGGCTAGCAGAGGGTGCAGCGTTAGAAATTTATTTGGTTTTCCCGAGTTCGCAAATATTATATAGTCGACAAAGAGTGACATCAGGTCACTCAGAGTACATCAGGTGACATGATCAGGATATTAAGAGTTGACAAGGCAATTGAGTCTAAAAATATTATTCGCAAAGTTTTACAATCCAACCTGACGTGAAGTTCTACTCTGCCCTACATCAAAGTGACATGATTATGTATTACTGTTTCAGTAATTTGTATTTCCATAAACTTGAACATTTCCATGCAAATTGATTAAATTCGTAAAAATAGTTATGTGTAATTAAAAATGTTACCATACGAAAAACCGCAGGCAATCAAATAAATTCTTCTCACAGTTCATCTTACATCTTTTATCAACCACATACTCAATTCTAGGTTAGGCATATTGATAAATGGGCTAGCAGAGGGTGCAGCGTTAGAAATTTATTTGGTTTTCCCGAGTTCGCAAATATTATATAGTCGACAAAGAGTGACATCAGGTCACTCAGAGTACATCAGGTGACATGATCAGGATATTAAGAGTTGACAAGGCAATTGAGTCTAAAAATATTATTCGCAAAGTTTTACAATCCAACCTGACGTGAAGTTCTACTCTGCCCTACATCAAAGTGACATGATTATGTATTACTGTTTCAGTAATTTGTATTTCCATAAACTTGAACATTTCCATGCAAATTGATTAAATTCGTAAAAATAGTTATGTGTAATTAAAAATGTTACCATACGAAAAACCGCAGGCAATCAAATAAATTTTGAACCACGAAATTTTGAAATGCGAATTTTAGTTTATTTGAACTTCAATTTTTTTTATTCGAGTACATTCTCTTAACAAATACGATACAATTAACATGAACTTGATATTGTAATTAACAAATAAAATTTAACAAAACACGTGCAGCACAGAAGAATTTCCAATCAAAAATTGTTATAATAAGAAAACTGAACTATCCTATTGAAATACCAGAGTAGGATTTTCAATTTTGGAAATAATCAAAAGAAATTCTTATCTCGACACAGCAATATCAGTTGTACAACAATGAATGATTGACGAAAGTGTCACGGTGACCGCAAACATATGAATACATATAAATTCACGTCACTGAACGAAGGCAATAAACCAGAAAATTATGGGAAACCATTGATAAGTCTAGAAAACGTCTTTGTTCTAAATAAAGTAGTATATATATTTAAAAAGAAAAATATATGATAATCAAACCTCATTGATTTATGTAAATAAATAAATCAAATGCCAACAGTCACTTACTAACGATAATCAATGGTTGTCACTCTTAAAAGTGGTTTGAACATTTTTATCGACCGTCTCAATTTAGACAGTTGATGTCAATTTTCACACGTTTAATCTAGACAGGATTTTAATTATTTCCCAGTAACTTTCAATTTCTCATTGAACACAAGTGTGAGTTTAAACGTATAACGGTACAACATGTAATGCGCATACAATTATTTTTTTATATGACAAAATGATAATTTATGATAGCATGGCCAACTAAATTAATTCAGTTTTTACAGAAATATGTTGATGATTTTACGAAACAAAATCGCAGGAGCAAATTCAGGTTAGTCACCAAGGCATCAAAGGCACCTGCATAATGTTTAGTTCTCGCTTCACAGGAATGTTGATATTTATGTTCGGCTTGATTCTTTGCATGAGAAAGGTCAACAGAATCTATTTCCATAACAGAAATAAAACCACAAATAAATTGACTTGCTAACCTCCCTGTAAACAACCATAACTATGCAAACGCAAAACGCAAAATTAAAGTTTGCCATTGTATATCGTATAGTTTTCGCAGATTTGTGGTCCACGTCGAATTTTGATTACGCCATTTTGTGGTTCCCCGGAAAAATATCACAAGAATTGTCGAAAATTCTTATTTTAAAAGTTACGAAAACGTCAAAGATCAAAGCCAATTGAATTTCCAATCAACAGGAATAGCCTTGATAAATTGATTGGCATTAGTCTCATCTTAAATGGTTTGTTTAAACTTTGTTTAAAACAAACCGCAAATACTCTGTAAATAGAATAGTTGGGTTCACAGACCTAAAGTCAGGTTCAACAGCGATAGTAACGTAATAAAAATAATTGGAATGTGGATCTTACCTCGTGCAGGCTGGCCAGAACATCGCGTTCCTGCTCGGGAGAGACGGTTGCTCCAATTTTTTTGAGCTTGCAATCGTTGCGCCAATAATGAAATCTAAAAAATAGTTAAATCTTAATCCACTGTCTCACCAAAGTCTAACGACGAATGATTCAAAGCAAATAATAGTTAATATCTTCTTTCAAACGAACGTTTCTCTTTCTTTAAAACACAAACAACCCTCACGCACTCGAACATAAATAGGACAACTTACATCGTACGCTCATCGAACACTTGCGGCAGCACATAGTTGAGAAAGGGCAACAGATCTCCGAGGTTTTCCCCGAGCTGCATATCAGTTAGGAACACCTGGTTACCCGATGGAAGTTGTTGAAGACGTCTGAAAACAACAAACATCGAATTTTGATTAGTGACACAGTCGGATTGTGGGGATCTCATACTGAAACACTCTGATCTGCAATTTCTTATGAAACTCAATAATGAGTTCTGTGATATAATGAATAATGAGTTACAGTTCTGTCATGGAATAATTTTTTCCCAAGAAACCGGCCCCGGCGTTACTCGCGTATTTCAAATAATTATTTTTAAAATTTGCCTGTCTTTTTAATGACGATAGCAGTAGGCGAGGATGAAACATTCCCGTAGCTTCTTCGCGCACCATTTAACTTGACACAAAGAAATATTCAATGATCAATTGCCGAGAAAATCCGCCACCAAAAACAAGTTGCGTTCGATCCCGGGGTACTGGTCGTTCCCCCTCGCACAGTGCCTAAGCACCATGAGGGGGACGTAAAGCCTGTAGTGCGGTTGACTACAGTTGATTGGAAGCAAAAAAAATAAATATATATATACGAATATGTACCTTAATAGCGTGCAATTGAGATGGGTATCGCTGCGATGCACTTGGTCTACCACAACGTATTTCCAAGCCCGCTTCTCGAATAAATAAACGTCTCGGAAAGCGATCTCGACGGTGGTGATGATCGTCGGGTAGGCTTCGATGTCCTTGTCGATCTGCAACGGTTGATTGCACTCCTTGCGCAGGACCATCCGTTCCTCTTTGGACCCGTGGTACAGCACGACAGGAACCTAGTCAGAAGTAAACAGTGCCGAAAAAAAATTATTCAATGCTTTCCAGATACATAAGCTGGTGTTGCACGTAAAAGCACCTGGCGCAGGTGCTTTTACGTGCTTATGAAGGTCTATTACACACATTTCTGGGATTTTGGATTTTTTTTTTAAGTCATTTCTGGGATTGGGAACACAGGGCACGATGGCAATTTGATGTCCCTTTATTAGATTCTGAAAACTTATGTGAACTAAGTCCGGGTAGCGACAAACCAAATCATTTCAAATTGTGTCATCAACAAAAAATGCAAATCAAAGTTGCGAAAGTTTGTCTCGTGAATAGCAAAATCTTTGGATGAGCTTAACGTAAATCTCAATCTTGATATATTATTCATAGGAAATCCAAATTCTCAATGCATACATCTCGTACGAATACTATCAAACTACCGTAAGATTTTTTAAATATTACTATCTTTTCAATGATTTTACATAATCATACTCATTGCTCTCGTCTCTGCGAAACCTTCAAATTTGTGAGAAAGGATGTAACGTATTATATCCGTTATGTTCGCTTCTAATATTTAAATTAACCAAGGTTCTTGGCTAACCGGCTCCTAGTTGAGATCGGGAACCAAGTGCATTGTCGCTCATTCTGGTAACAATTTGAATATATTTTTTTATATGACCGAACAAATAAAATAACTACAAACCTTCGGAGCCAACCGATGGAACGCTTCGAGCCATACAGGAAGCTTAGTTAATGGAGAGCAAACGAGAAAAGGACCACGAACGCCCATCTCGATGAGGTGGGCCAGCATGGCCACACACTGGGTAGTCTTGGTACCCGTATCTTTGCCCATAACGCAATTCTGAATTCCGTTCTCGTACATAAGCTGCCGAAGAGAAAAGAAGTTACACAAAAAGGCAATGTTGACAATTTTATTTTAAACACGCGGATGCAGTCCACTTACCTTCATCCATTCCAAGCCGAAGCTCTGATCGCGCAACCCATCGCCGACAATATATTTGGGATGTTTGACTATTTCGCTATAATTGATATCCAATTTGCACCTCTTCGGTGGCGACTCTTGATAAAGAAAAAAGGAAACGTTACACAAGTGTTCTTCACTAATTTGCTGCAAAATTATAGACGTGCTTCCTAAATATCCCCCGCATAGGCCCCTCTCTTGGGGGCTGCTTGCGGGTGAAATTTGTAATTGTAAATTATAGACATGACCATAAAATTAAGAAATTACCTCCTGAGGAGTCCTCCGACCCATTCGGATCATTTCTCGAATGCTTCATTTCCTGCTTAATGAAGTAATCGTTGGTATTATGGAAAAATTGTATTGAAACACACATGCAAAGTAGGTAAATAGAAGTTCTAGTAACAAAGACAACTCGGTGATGACAACTCGGTTGAGACAATTACATTTAGATGGTATTGAACTAAATTTATTTGGACCTACCCGCGACAACTTTCGTTCAGCTACAGTTTTCTCCATCTTGTCAACAATATATTTCGTATATTTCTTGATCCGAGTCAGCAAATCCAGTAACTGGTCATAGGTTTCCTTGAAGGTCACATCCAGCGAGTTCATGGAATCCTAAATTAAAGTGCATCATACTCATTTTAACCCCACGATCAAACAAACAAAGCAGTGATTTCAACAAACAGATCCTGTGCCATACCAATTTTGAGAACTCGCTGTTTCTCTTCGCAGCCTGTTGACAAAGTTTGGCCTCCTCTTTCACCATTGCAACGGTCAATATTCCTGAGTGGAAATTTAACAACGTGGTTAGCACATACTGTGACCCTCATATGTAAGTGTTCCTAGCCTAGCTAACCCAATATGGCAATTACTACTTCCCACCTTTGTAAGTGTCCAAATCCATGATTGTCCTTCAAAATGTACGTCTCCAAAGGCAAGAGACCAAAATCGGCGTACGGTCTAGAGTTGAATTCAACGAAATAGGTAAGCAAGTTAAAAATTGCCTCCAAGAAACTATTTGTGAAAATATTGATGAGGCTGGACCATAGCCATAGGCCCTAGCATATTTACAAAACGTAGGGAATAAATAATCGAATGCCTAGTACTATAGTGGTGCCCACAGCCTACTGATGTCACAAGCTATAATTATGGTGCCTGGCCTCGTCAGACATGTGGCCTTGGCACAAGTTGGGCCCTGTTCATTACATGATTTCTAAATTGAATTTTAACATGTTTATTTGAAAAAGAAATCAAATGCAACAGTTTCCCGTTTACCATTGAGGGCATGTTACAAGAAAATATGATGGTCTAGAGAGACAGAGGCCAATTTTTATGGGCCCTAGGCCTGAAGGCCACCACATCCCCGATCAACTTTCACCATGTTTCAAGGGCAGATATTGTGCTTTGCTGTCAAATATGTTCAAGACACGTGTCTTTGCATTCTCTTTAACACATAAAAGCAATGAATACTTGGATAAATAAAATTTAACATACCTTTCAGTAGATACGAAGTAACAAAGATCGACTAGGAAACGTCCCCTACCACCCGCCAATCCGCCATTAAGATTACTCGCGTCTGCAGCCAGCACTGAGCTCACGGTGATCATAAATTATTAAACAAACATACGAGAACTTATCAGATTCTCGCTGTCTCCAGACACCAGTCATATGTCAAGGTGCCATGACCAAAAGGGGCGCCAAGAGCTGGTGCCACCTGGTGAACAGACACTGTTATTACATACAGATTTAATGAAATGTGATTTTGCCATTATGCGTCGCTAGTATTGTTATCACGCTTATGCATATATCGATACGGGTATGTTTTGCTCATTAAAATTCAAAACTTGTGTCGTGACTGTCGTCTGCAAGGTTAAACCGCATGGCTTGGTGTTTTTTTTGCATTTGTGGCGCAAATTGTTGAATTGAATAGTTTCTTTTTGAAGCTTTTGCCTCTTTAAACACAACAACATAATTGTATAACAAACCCTGTAAAGTTGTGTCAGTGACAATCCAAATGCTATCAAATACGAGCGTGGACTTCGGACAGTTTCGCATACGAGCCATTGCTGCCTGCCCTTGAATCTCGAACAGAGAAATGGGAACTTGTCTGTTAGTTAGAAAGTGTGGGAATAGTTTGCAAAAGTGGGTGCACAGTGGTGTCAATCCGGTAACGGGTAACCTGAAACGCTGGTTGACGGTGGGAGAGTCTGCGGAGGAACGGCGGACAATTACCGCCGACGATGTCCAGACATTCGCCCGCGTTTCCGGCGACTTCAATCCCATCCACTTGGACGAGGCGGTGGCGCGAACAACCAGATTTAAAAAGTGCATCGTGCACGGAGCCCTGCTCAATGGGTAAATGGGCGTCGAACTTAATCGTTTTGCCAAGCTGAACGCATGTCATATATATTCATGTTGCCACAGAGAGGGGGTCTCGCGGTTGTGTGAATTCGGCGTAGCGCGCCTTACAGATATGCTGACTTTGTTACCAACTGGGGGCGCACAGTTTCTTGACGTGTCTGTAGCATAATAGCATTCAGACTTTGATTAAAGACCAATATACCAACAGTACAAAACTATGCATGCTTCTAAAGTGTTTAAAAGAAATGCTTTATAAAAATAAATAAATTTGCTTTTTATTTTCTTCGTTACCACTAGGATCATATCTTCTCTTCTTGGTTTGAAAGTTCCGGGACCTGGCACCATTCTTGTCAACCAGTATTTGGAGTACACAGCACCTTGTAGGCAAAATTAAACGTTGTAAATCATTTTTGACTATGCAATTAATAATTTTACCGGCATTCTGGCATTAATTTTTTCTGGCGTCTCTTGATAGGCTGCTATTAATTTTGATGGCTCAGACAAGACACCAAACCAAATGTGGTGTTAAAGAGTTTTTATTGGAAAATACATTAATCAGAAATTTATTTTGTTTTCTCCTCCAGTATTCGTTGGTGAAGAAGTGCTAGCCAAAGTGGAAGTGACAAGCGTAAAACGTAGCATTGTTGAATGCGTCTACTCCTGCTCTGCCACCTCAAGAAACGAGGTACAGTAACAAAAATGCTAGTTTCCAACCAGACTGATTTTGTGAAGAATGTATCGCCATTTTTCTTTAATATTTTTAGATTGTGATGAAAGGTTACGCCAAGCTTCTACATGTAAACCTTTCAGTCACGCAAGAAGAAAAGGAGGTGTAACCCGCCATAAACTAGCCGTCGCAAATGGAAGCGATAACATATAACTACTAGTCAAGGTAAGATTCCATCCACGGTTTTCAATTCTAAAACAAAGTGGGTGTGAGTTGATACATAATTTTGTTTATTTACAACGAAAAATGTACACACATTTTATTTGGCGCCCAACGTGTAATGCAATAATAACTTAAGTTATTTTATATTGTTGGATTTGTCAAACTTTCAGCTGAAGCAAATATACATGTAGAATACTCTAGTCGCAACATCGATCCTAGCTGCAATCGCTTATTATGTTTGCTGTGCCAAATGATTTTATTTTTTGGCAAAAATACTGGCAGTTTTGTTAGAGGTTGTATTAAAGATCGGAGCTACGATGGAAATTGCGGTCATTACCTATGGCAAATTTTAATTCCTCTTCTTTTTTATTCACTGTTGTGTAATAGCGTTTCTATACCCCTTTGGTGCTTTGGTACTATTTGATGGGCACATTAACATTGGTCTTGAAACTGATCTGAACCAATGACATATATATATATATATATATATCGAACACGACCTAATAATTTTTGGCTTTTTGTACTTCCTTTAAATATACACTGTTTTTGGGATTCACTGGACACGTTAAGCCGTTGTTCGGTTTTCTCCTGGTGTGGTATCTGCAAAATTAGACAAAGCAAAATGTTAAGTCCGTACAATGGGGTTTGTGTTGATCCATTCGATTTACGCATTGCCTGACTTCACTTTATGTATGCAATTTGAGCGAATTAGTAACTATACCTCATTTTTAGAGAATGGAGTTGCTCAAAATGCTTTTTAGGGAGTTTTTTAAGAAACTTACCGGGTAATTTAAAATAAAAATGAAGGGAAATCCGAAGACTTTACCTGGTCCAGTCTCCGCGACATACTATCCAGGGCACGATGTCCACTTTGTGGTGCAGATCTCTGGACACCTCGGGGCTGACCACGTAGGGGGTACCGGCCCCCGCCCCCCGTGTCAGCAGCTTGCGTCGCTGATCGTAGCAGCACTGCTGGGTGGCCATGACGCCACCACCGCCACTTCCGGAACCAGTGACCAGCGAACGGATGCACCAGTGCGCCCCTGGTCGGAACGTATCCAGGCGGTCGGCTGGACCGCTGGCGTCGCGCCACCGGAAGAGGCGGCGGCGTCCCCGGTCCCACACCTCGTCTTCGTAGTGAATGTGGAAGGAGTAGACGCAAGGACAGCTGGGCAGTTGGGGCAGGCGGGCCAGCTCCACCAGGCGTCGGTCCCCTGGGCAGTCTAGCCAGCGCTGGCACATGTCTACATCTGAAATAGAATCTTTTGATTAGAAAGTAGATAACTCATAAAATGTAATTGTCACTTAGCTTATCCACATTTAATTTCGAAATTACAATAAGCATTGGATACATTATTACATTTATTTCTTTGCAAGCAATCGTTTAGGCACAGGTAATTTTTATTTAGCGAAAATATCGCACCTGACGCACTAGTCGGTGCTGCCGCAGTGGTCGAGATCGGCAAGATCACTTCTTTGGCGGTAAACTTTTCCTCCGATTTCCACTCGTTGTCATGAAGAAAGTCAATGCCGACTTCAATTTTCGGGTTCAGACCCAACTTGAGAAAGTGATTGTCGGCCCAAACGGTGGCCGGATTCAGAGATGGTGCCGTGGCCGTCGTCTTTACTGGTCGCCGACCCTGACGTCCAGCAGCCGCTTTCCCAGTCACCCTCTGATGCCCTCGTCTGGTGGAAGTGGAGATTTCTCCATCTTGGCTAGTATCACTGGTGCCTGCCAATTTCGAATTGTCTTGTTCCGAATACGATTGAGGTTTTCTCTTTTTTGGGTTTTTATTGGTTAAGGCCTCTCCGTGCACATTGAACAATTCTGATTGTTCTTCCGCCATTTTTGTTCTGCTTGTCTTCTTAAAAACAAGAAAATAAATTTTAAGGCACCCAAGTTTGTGTTGTATTTCAAAACCAAAATTATTTATATGATTAAATACTGGTCTCGCGATAAAATAGATTAGCATTTTAAATATTGTATGGTGCATTAGCATTACAATCCGAGATCATTCAAGACTTCCTGAACGTGTTACCACGAAAAACAACTTTGGTTTCTCGGCACTCTGCAGTCAGCTTTTTACGGTGTAGTGATAATTTTTATTATTTATTTATTTGGTTTTGTTAGAAATGGGAAATTCTGAATATCTTTAGATGTTTAACCTTTTTGCCACCTCGTTGCTGGTCGAGTCCGACTTTTCGCTCTTGAATCCGATCACCATCGTTGGCGGAACTGAGCAGGGAGCGAATGAAGGGGTCGATGGCAACTGCGCCGTCATTTCCGCTTCTTTTGGCGTTGTTGGGATTGACTTTGGTGGAACCAAACCACAGAGGCATGGCCAGCCACACTAGCGCCACCACCACGCGGATGGTCGACAGGCAAGGCATCATCCCGTGATTTTCTTTATTAGAAATCAGAATTATGTCTTAGCACGGCATTGGACCTGGAATTTTGAATGGAACAATGAATTTTGAGGCAGTATGCAAATGAATAACACCATTGTCAAAACTGGTTAGCCTCCTTAATAAACAGTTTTTTTTAAAAAGATATATGGAATGCTCCATTGGTAAAGTGGTTCAGGTCATCGCCAGCCGAAGAAGTCGAATTTTAATTAATTTGATTATGTTATACCGCGCCGATCACAGATAAGATTTCGTATAATTTTTTGAAATTATCTGTGGTTCTCCATTCCAATACCAATTTATATGTATATAGTTTTACTACACGTATATCTTATATTGTTTTTACGAAATCTGATAATGTTGTATTTTTTTCTCACTCACTTGTGATAAAAATGATTGAATAGGTGACGCCCCCTTGCGCCGCTGTCAACTAATGTGTTCGCTAAGTTGATGATGCCGCTATCGATCTCGCAGCATATGAACGCAAATGCTCCCAAACGTATAAATAGAAATAATTGACTGATGGGGGAATGTTCCGCGCGCCTTCGCCAATTTTCTTGTCTCGGCAACATCGCTTGACAAGGATTGTTGAAACCAGAGATATTGATCTACATATTGTCAACTCTTAATTATATACTGCGTAAAGGCACGAAAATGACACTGAACAAAAACGGTTTCCGGTATTGATTAGCCAAATTAGAATCGAAAATTAAGATTTTGTCAAACAAGACTCGACATACCGTAATTTCCGACCGGCGTTGCTCGGAAGTATTCCTCAGAGATGTCTGCCTATAAGGAAACGCTCTGGCTAGTGGGAGGGGGAAAGAGACAAATAAACCAGATAAATCCATATGTATAGCCAGTGCAGTGCTGTTTTTATATAGGGTATTATTTACTCGACGGGTGCACGTTTATACAGTTGCCTGGCCAATGCTATGACATACGGGCGCGCTTTTGTTGGATCTAGTCAGTCTTCAATAACAATAATGGAATATTCCTTCTTTTTTTTTCGTTGCCTCATGCATGTTGCATGCCATGTCAATGTTTTTGTAGCGGACCACATAATTCGTGTGTGTTTAGAAAGAGGCTAATTATTTGCGACCACTGGTGGTGAAGGGGGTAGAGGGGTTGTTGCTACCTCGGGGTATTTATCATTCGTGGCATCGTTTCTGTGTGTACGCCTATTATGGGGATAGATAATATTACTAGGTGCACTGACAGAATTGCATTAATGAAAGCCGCATGCATAGTGAGGTGCAGTGATCACCATATACAGAGTAAATGCGCACGATATCAAATGCAATCATGTGCGTGAAAATTGGGGCAGGGATCGGTCAAACTGGAGTGTTTTTCAAATTGTATATATTAAGATATTTTCTGAAGTGACATATTGTCCTACGGTTAATTGTTCCCGAGTGATTTTAGGAATACCGATAGATTGGATTAAGTTTATGTATTGATTTCAAAATTACAATTATTGGTCATTTGTAATGTAACCAATATTTAGCCAAACATTTAATAATAAGATCGATGTAGGGCGTTTAAATAATTAAAACGATGCTGATGTGTCGTTTATTTTGTTGTTGCTGGATTTAAAAAAATAAATGTTGATGTTTATTTTCTTGCGACAAATTCAACAATAGAATCATTGACAATATACGGGGCAAACAAACGGGTTAATATTATTAGTTTAAAAAAGTACTAACCTTTATTGCGCGCTTATATGATGTGTACAAGTTCCTGTGGGCAAAACTGCATCCATTGATAATCAGTAGAAACCATTCTCGAGTAATCGGAATTCACGTTCTCCGAGCAATTTCTCAATAGTCAAAAATCTCCGTCTGCGGTAAGCAGTAACGCGTGGAGTAGCGTTATATCAAAATCCTTTCGATGACGTTTTTGGATTGATTCCTGTTTCCGGGAATCTCCGTGGCACAGTAGCGGCTATGTTCCAACGAATTCTCTTTCGCATCTCACTTGGTAACAAATCCATTGCAACTAGTAGTCCACTGGCTTTCTTGTGCCTGTTCCGACTGGAGGCGGCAAGTAAAGAAATGCTGGAATCGAAGCACAGTTCCCGTTCCTGCACTTGTAGGTTTTATCCTCATCTGTCATCAGTCATCAAAATCTTGTGATCATAACCAATGAAGCTTTATGAAAGATTTCAGCGAAAACGGCTTGTGTAGCATAAGTTTCTAGTTATTTGTTATTTTTAAAAATGGGAATTGGATACGATTTTTTTAATATCACCATTTTAATTTAAAATACTTCAGTTATATCAGTCAATTATTAACGGTGGCTGAAATTTGTGAAAATTTATAAATTACACAATTTACATCCACGTTTTCCGGTTTAATTGCTTACTGATCGCCCATTCCACCTGGCTTACCCATTGTTTTTGTTGGTGCCGCCTTCCACTGTCTGCAATCCGGAATGATGGATTCTAGGTAGCCCCGAGACGCATCCACCGCGCGACAGTGCAACCACTTTGTGGGCTTCTCCTCTACACACTGACCCAATCCCTGCTTTCGAAAGCCTGACCAGTGATGCTGGCTAAACGCGAGAGGCTGTGTGCATCTTGGCCCTCTCTCGCTCACTCTCTTTCGTCTTGTAGGCGGGTCACCACCAGTTCGGAATGAGGGATGGTTTGACATCGGTTGATCTTCGCCTCGGGTTTCGCGGGTGTTTGCCGTCCGGGAATGTCTCTCCAATTTCCGGGCGCGCGGTCGACCATGTTGGTCCGCACGCTCCCCCAATTAACTTTTGCGTCTGCGGACGTGAGCTACATGTACGAGTCTTAACTGTGTGTATGTGTGTGACTGAATGGGTGGAAGCTTCCGTGCTAATGATGCGTTTTGGGGGCGGCGGGGTTGTGTCCAGCAAGGGGATGCGACGATCGAGGCTCAGCAAAAATATTGCTGAAAATACAGGTTTTGAAAGTTCAAATGTCTGGAGAATTTTGAGTATTTGAAAAAGTGTTAGGATTTAGAGGCGTTCACATTTTGGTGTTTTGGAAACTTGGAAATTCTAAAGACATGAAGTGTGCTTGGTTTGGAAATATAAATGTCTACAATTAAAACCCCAAAGGACATGATTGCCTGCTTCGTTTGAAAAAAATAATTATTTTGAAAATAAGAACGTCTGAAAGTTTTGAAATTGTATTGATCCTAAGCAGAAATCGAAACGTTTTTAGACCAAAATTCTTTACTTAATAAAGTCTAAGCCTTCGTTTTTGGTTTGGCCGGACCAGAGATATCAAATATTTCGACTAAAGGACGCGTCTGTACTGCTTGCCCGGGTGAGACATGTGCAGTTGTAAAGTGGGTCCCGACGACTGGTAAAACTAGTTGGACACCAAAATGGCCGTCAAGCGTCACTTTTAAAAAATCCCTGCCATCGCACGGTAAGCCGCGCTACTTTTCCAACCAGCCTAATCGGATCAACGCTCGGCGTCGTTCGTAATAAGCCGCTTACAGCCTACAGAGCGAGATAAGAAGGGAAGGACTTTAAGGAAGGATTTTAGAACGCGACTAATAATGAACGACAGGAAGCTCACGGCTCTTCCCCCGCCGCCCCCATTATTGGATCTTGCGAGGGGTATCTTCAGTTACTCCAGTTTTACGACTCTCCTCCGTGTTGCCTACCACCAGCATCCAATATGTCTCCTCCATCGCGCTTTCCTCTGCTTAACAGCTTTTTTTTAGATTTTTTAAAAATAGGTTTTCATTTTTTCTCGTGTTGAAGATAAGTCACAAATAAATATTAGCCTTATAAATGGAAAGAAAACAATTAAATAGCGCTGACAAAAGTTATTTATGTGTTTCCGGTCTTGAATGATCATTAAAAAAATGTTATGAGTTCCAGGAGTAAATTTTTGTTGCATATAGAAATTTTATCGATTGAGTAATCGGTAATAATTTGGGACCTACCCAATACACGGGGGGGGGGAATTCCATATGAAGACAAATTACACTGGTTATTTCAAATCAGTCGATGAATTTCCGTTTTATAGGATATTGTATTTAAATGATTTAATGATATTAATGGCAATGATTTTGGCATTTGAAAATTTTAGGCACGTATTATTTAAAGCGTTTTCACCCGTTGTGCGTGCTGTTTTCACTGAACGAAGCGCTGAAAATATCACTGGGAAAAGGCGAATCTAGCGATAATAACAACAGTAATCTGAAATTTGATGAGCAAGCGTAACATATTCGGCTCATTACAATTCTAAAAAGTCTTAATACACGGTTTATTTAACAAAAATTTTCTGTCGAATAATCGTTCTAACCCCATATTTTCAAGAAAACTGTCCCAACTCTTACTGAGCCATCGAGTAACTGTCCCAAAAATTCGCTGTACGCAGTTACGTGTATTTCAATGAGAGCTCACCGTGAAAAACGGCCTTTCAAGTCGTGACAATGGTGAAGTTGTACTGCGACTGTGCCCTGTACACTGTAAATAGAGCGTTGAAAGTCTGTGCTACATTGGAAATAAAACGAAGACACTTCTGTTGTGTCAATCGTTTCCTTCAGAAAATGTGTGCAGATTGCTTCGGTTAACGCTTTTGCGAGCGTAATCTGAATCTTCCCTCCCATAGCATCTTATGTTTTTAACAGCTTTTTTTGACAATAGGAATTGTGCTCGCTTAAAAAAACAAGCAAACATAACATTTCATCGCCTTCTCTTTTCAGTTGTTCACTGAAGAAAGGAACATCTTCATATTTGAATGTGATTTTTATTCTTCAATCAAGCAACGCATTCACGATTAATGGACTTCCTAGATTCTGGAAACATTTTATAATTGATTTCTTAATTTGCAAATTTAATCGTTCGATAAGAATGAATACCAGGATCTAATAGTCTGAACCAAATTTAGTTTCACTGGTCTAGCCGGGTCTCGAATGTGAGTTGCTAATAGTCATTATTTGCTTGGTGGGGGTGCGCCGAGTTTGGCGCCGTTCGGGTCAGGGAAATGCGGAGCAGGTCAGAAATGGAAGTTCACTTGGCGACGAATAAATAATACCAGCGCCAAGTGGGATGTCTTGGGCTCCTCGGGGAGTGACTCTGGTGCCTTTCTTGGATCGAGGGTTTGGATAACTGGGTAACCGCGATAACACCGATAAGTCACGTCCAAGCCCGGCGTGATTTACCGCTCACCCGTCTCTGCATGCAAAGTAGTTTTGGCAGTGTGCATATAAAAAATACTCGTACATTTATTGTGGGTCGGCCATTTGACGATCTGATTCTTTTGCGAGATTCCTTGCAACAACGGGCTTGGTCTTTTGATCATTTTTCACTCTGATCCTACTTTAGCTAGTTGATTGTTACTCTTGATTGCATAGATTTTTAAAAGAGTTCTATTCACCTGTCAAAAATACATTGAACTACTGGCATAATTAAAAAATCTTCGAATTTAAAAGTGCATATTCTGTCAGGGGCAACGCAAAAAGCATTGTTTGCCCTGAAGATTGGGCATGTTTCCCTTTGCCGAAGAAATGCATTGAAATAATTAGCTTTTTTTTGGGGGGGGAATGTATTTTTGGCTAGATGTCTACCAGCATCTCCGCCACAAAGTCGCCCTGTCCCATCCATCCATCTTTACCTATGTACAGTATTATATGTCCAGTGAATGAACATTTTTACGGACTCGAATACTAGATTCCGGGCCAACAAAAAATTAAACCTGTCGCTATGCAATCCATCCTACTGAGAGTTTTAAAATTTTATTTCAAGTATTTATGTTACAACTTGGACATTGTGAAACGCATGCAAACGAGTGCATAACATAAATGCAAAACATGTTTAACGTCATATTTGTTTACACGATACTTGAAAAGAAAGAAATTGCCAATGCGCAAATAAGATTTGTGTCAAGTGTCGAGACACTCGCAGCTCTCTGCTATAAAAACGTAAAATTATCTCTGCGAATCAAGTGTGGCTTGTTTTGTTCGTAAATGCTTATTTCCAACTATTCGACGACGTTCACGCGATTGTTTACACTTTTTAAGATTGCCCCTATTTTTCTAACTCATAACTCCTTTCCTTCCTCACCCACGTAATTGCAACCCTCAATTTGGTGATAGGTTGAAAACTTTTATAATGTGGTGTGAATACAGTATATTTACATGGCGAATCACACCAATGCCAACAATTCTTCATCCTCTCGATCTCAAATTTCTCGGAGAGCCTAATTGTCTAAAAAAAAAAATTCTCAATAGACACATCCTGTTTGTTATAATATGCATGGCTTAATGAAGTAAATGCACAAAGTTCAGAGTAGCGAGTTGAGAAATTGAAGCGCGATTACACCGTATGCGATAGTTACATTCTGTATGCAAAGTTTCGATGAATATTTTCCAAACGTAGATGCAAAATTTAGTTCAGATTTTCAATTATCTCGCTATCATTTTCAAATGCGTTAAACCCTTATACATATACAGTATATTTTGTCCACGTTTATTTAAATAAAATCTAGTATTTCGATTTAATCGCCCTTATGTCACTGCGTGAATCTGTTAATATAGCGAAATTATTTCCCTCAATCTTAAGTTGCTTATTCAACATGTACAGTAACATGTCATGTATCATATTCATATAGTAGAAAAAAAGAATACATTTTGTGGGAGTTGTAATAATGCACCCTTTATAGCACCTGCAACAAAGATATATTAGCTGTATCGGGGTGTCCGTTTCCCTTCAAAACAACAGAGTGTCGCACATTTCAAAATGCATTGACTGTAGGGCTTTTATATTCGAACGGCTATATTGTTTGCTGGCGACGCGCTCTTACAACGTTGTTCGCAAGGTTCTGTATGTTGTTTGCTTCCGTTGTGTGATAGCAGTGCGACTTAGGAAGATGAAGCGGCACCACCCTGCGTCACTTCCGGGTCTTCGATTCCAACCAACGAGCAGCTCACGTCCCACAGTTTCTTCGCAGTCTCCTCCTTTTTGGCCTGAGACGCCGGTTGCTTTTCCTTGCAGTCGCTATAGATAGAAATTTGTGACAAGAAAGTGTAAGCAGATTTTAGCGCTATTGTCAGTCACTTCGGAGAAGTTGCGCTTGAATTATATTTACTATTTATAAATTATCACTGATATTTGAAGCAACAGATTAGATACGCGATTGTAATTCAGCTTTTGTGAAAAGAAAATGAGATGTTTGGTAATTTCAGTATAATCTGAGCAAGCAGTGCTTCGAATGGCCCGGAATGGGGTACCTGTGGTCCAAACCTGTGATTACCTTTATTTATATTTTCGTAAAGTATACTCATTCTCACTATTCTCTACCTATAATAAAGTCCCGTCTTGTCGTTGAGCTCTTCCGCCACGGCGCAGTAGATGCTGGTCTGAGCGCCCTCTAATGGCGTGACCAGTAGTGCCCCCGAGAAATTCCTGTTCATCCAAGAAACGATTGCCGGCATTGTGTCGTCCACGTGTCGCTGCAAATCCGTTTTTACGGAACCCGGATGTAACGAGTAGACAGTAACTCCAGTACCTGTATTCAAGCATATTATGTTTTATTTTATTTTTTAAATTTGTATATTTTGTTGTTTGTCTACTGGCATAACATTCAGACGTGTGCTTCACTATTAAAAAACGTACCTTTCAGTCTTCTGGCTAATTCCTTGGCGAATAGCACGTTGGCCAGTTTACTCTGGCAGTAAGACTTTACCGGACCGTATTTCTTCTCCAACATCAAATCGTCAAAATGCATTTTTCCACCTGAGCAATACGAAAAAGCATAACAATATATTGTGCCATACAATTGATGTATTCATACGTTTTATGCACAAGACTGGTATGCGTGTTAAGGTAAAAAAAAGTCAAATCATAGTTACAGTACCATGACATGATCAGTTATTGTTATCAGTATTGTTATCGTTATTGTTATCAGTACAGTAAGTACAGAATAATACGGAAGCAAAAAATGCAAATATGTTTTTTAACGATCATTGCAATCTGAATTATACTGGTGTAGCAGTAAAATAATAGAATTTAATAGTTGAGGCCAATTTGAGTGTTCTCTTAAACTCCCAATGACATTTACCCACTACGTCTGACACATTGCAGTACTCGACTTTCTCATGGGTTTATATTTTGTTAAAAAAATTATAACTAAAAATAAAATATAAATTTCGAAACAGTTATAATCGAATGTGTGAACATTCTTTAATTACACAAATAAAATATGATCATCTTACTTGTGTGCGCCAGGGAGGACACCACAACAATTCGGGCAGGGGCAGATTCTTTGATCCTTTCTAGCAACAGATTCGTGAGCAGGAAGTGTCCCAAGTGATTCACTCCGAATTGCATCTCGAATCCGTCCTCAGTTTTACCCTGAGGGCACACCATGATTCCTGAAAATACACCCATTGGATAGTGAAACAATTTATTAAACAAATAATTAATTGCAGTATATAGAATTGTGGTAGTTTTATTTTTATTATTCTAATTTATTCCATCTGTAAACGAACACCCGGAATAAACGGGCTTCTTCCTGGGATGATGCATGCAGGGTGGCATTTGGAGTTCCAAGTTCTTAAGTTACTTTTTGGAGCAACATATTGTTCAGTAAATATAACTTGGGAACATCAAATGTTGGTTAACTATTCATTAGGTCTCTCATTGGCACGTTAAGCGCTTCAAGCTGCCTGTCTATGACATTAAAAATAAAACGAGCAACGTTATTGTCGTCCCCTAAGACTCAACCTTGACAGTATTGCTATCTGAGAAGCTCAGTGCTGCCATTCTGGCGTTGGCTTATTCAAAGCGAAACCACAGGGCGTCCTGATCTTTAATTGCCTATTAAGTGGTAATTACTGTATATGCTTCATGCATCGATTGACAGTCTCAGAGAAGCTCTGCCAAGAAGAACCAGATTTGGCTCGGTTGTCACTATGAGTCATCTTTTCAACTGTAATTACCTTTTGTATTTTACTTAGTTTGTCCGTATGCAAATTATAATCAAATGCTTCTCAAAACTAAAAACCGGTGACCTATTTTTCTTTTCGCATGACAATTTCGTACTTTGCAATCATAGCACATGACCAACAAACTGTTGATGGCGTTATGGTATTCACTGACACTGCACATCAGCTAATTTTTAAGTAATTCGCGATTCACTATTTAATAATAAGAGATAAGTAATACATGCAACGTTATCTCTAATCGCTGAGCCACAGTCAGTTTTATGTACCCCACCCACTCATTCTGAATTTGGGGTATCCGAATGATGACGTGACGGAGTTGTACGTGTGCGAGGTAAATTCATAAAGAAATGAATGACCAACATGTGTGCCAAATTTTAATGGAATGAATTAAAGATTTGCTGTTTTATGATAACATTTCTAGCGAAACGTTTTTTAGGCCACCCTGTAGTCTCGCTCCGGGATGTTCAGGGTTGGGGGTTTTGAAGCTGCAGCCTTAAAAGTGCAGGTCTCAAAATGATCACCATCTAACAAAAAAAAATTGGTTACTACATAGGCTAAATTTACAATGACGCAGCAAATTATTACATTGAGTATTTGCATAGTGCTCCCCATCCCATTCAAAATAGGGGAAGACCGTAAATTTTCTGGAAGAAATGTTTGAGATACCGGTTTGAAAGTTAGCCTATTTCCTGTTGACTATTATAAAAATGAGTTATAAATAATCCCACCAAATATAGCTTAATAGTAACTTAAAATTTTATCTGCTATGAAATAAATTTGGAAGATTTGGTAGATTTTACCCTCTTCGGAGCGCTTCTGTTCGGTGCAGACGATCTTTAATATAAAATTGGACTACACAATTACGGCCCCCGTCATTTCCGCCAATTGCTGGCCAGATCAGGGTCATAGGAAATACGCATTCCTCGAGTCAGTACATCATCCTACGCATCATTCGCAACACTATGTATTTTTAGAGCTTGTGCAGAATGTAAGCACACATCGTGTCTGTCAGTTTTTCATAACGCTTTATCCTGCCGCTATAGAAATTATCTAATTGTTGTGGTACGCTGCGCTTATGTCATTGGAATGTTTATGTACAAATTTGTACATGTGTTGAACACATTATGCGTTCTGCCTGGTGATGTGGGTCATTCCCAATGCTTTTTTTTCTAAAAGCACAAGGCGAAATTTTTTCAACGCGCCTATGTTAAATCAATGTATTGAAATTCTGGATGTTAAATTTTTTTAAATTACATTTTACCTGCATTGTTGATAAGGATGTTGATCTTTGGTTCAGTTTCCAAAATTTCGGCCGCAAACTGTCTGACGGAGGCCAAGGATCCCAGATCTAGCTTTCGGACTGTCAGGGCTTTCAATTTTTCGGGATCACCTGCGGCGATGTCCTCCACTGCCTGCTGGGCCTTGGTGACGTCACGACAAGCAACAATCACTCTTGCACCTTCGGAGCGCCATGTGGATAAAGTGCGTTCGGGTAATGAGGTGATAAATAACAAGAAACATTACTCGAAAACAAACAAAAAGCTTACAAATTGTAAGACGTTTGACAAAACTATGAAATAAATTAAATAAATTTGACGGCATTGTCAACATAACACGTGAGGGAACGGGATTTTCAAATATTTGAAAACGTTTCGCTGACATGGCGGGGACTTTCGAGCGAAGCCGGGGAATTTTTCTAGTATACTATATATCATCCCTGAGAACGTTGCAAACGCCACACTATCTCAAGAAGCACAACAAAATTGACAAATGTTGGTGTTTTTCAACCAGCAACTATGTATACTCATAAAATTGGCAAACAAACATTGATTAAACGAAAAATATAAATTTTTCAATTTAATAAAAATTAATCATTGTTTTCTTAAATATATGGTGTATGACTTTCGGAAATAGTGAGATGACGAGGCTATGATTTGCTACAGCATGATTATTACAGTGTAGTATTAAGGGAATGTGATCTTACCTCTTCCGACCAAGTCTTTAGCCGTCTCCTTGCCGATTCCTGTATTGGCTCCCGTGATGATTACAGTTTTGCCGTCCAAGCGGGCCGCACTCTTGCACATTTTGCCTTTGAAAAGCGGCATGTTGTTGCTGATATTTGTTACCGAAGACGGGATACTTGTTACAGAAGTTTGCTACTGGTCAAAACAATTGCTGGCTGTCAGCGTGCGTCGAAGTTATTTCTTAAACGACGGCCTTATAATAATACGGTTCCTAATTTCCCACTCGGGATACACGAATGCAGCACATTGAGGAGTTGGTGTAGCGTCTGTCTAAGCTTTGCACACACTCGTGCAGAGTCTATGTGTTGTGTGTGTGTGTGGTGAAATTATCGGCACAGATTAGCCTTCTGTGCCGACTGTCGAGTCATTGATGTAGTGGCTAGATAAGCACACGGGTCGGTATGCATAGGTGCCAAAACTGTCTTAATTGTGGGAAATCATTTTCTTCGATTTTCAAATGCTGAAACATTTATACTATATCGACCTAACTTATCAAATGTCTCACAATAATTTATTGGAAAATAATCTTGCATTGCTAACATTGTATTACATTGTTACAGTCAACATTGCTCATTTCAAGATTAAAAATCTACAAATGATCTACTATAGTTAGATTTATAATTCAAAAGCCACCGTCCAATGATCTATACAAATAATAATTCGAAGAGTCATCTCTCAAGAATAAATGAGCTAATAAATAATATGTGTTGGAGGTCTCGTGTGGCATAGTGGTTAGCGTGTCGAACTTCTGTTCGTGGGTTCGAGTCCCGACCAAGACCTTCGGAATTTTTTGGTGGAGAGAAATTCCTACACACGCCTATTTCCGGAATGGAAGTTACTTGCAGTCATGGTATCCGTGCCTGTGTGATTTCAGGTATACGTTAAAGATCCCTACATAGGTTGAGGCTTAGTCTAAGCAAAAATACCAGGTCGCCTTCTGGGGGGAGGTTAGGGCGGATACGGTGGTGGACCTCCTTAACAAATAGCTCTAGCAAAGAATATGTAAGGCACAAGGTAGTCAGAACTATAATGCAATTATTTCAGTGTCTTTCAATTATAAGCATATTTGTTCTGTGAAATTCATAAATCAAGAGTCAAGAAATAATTTTAATTAAGATTTATAATTGTTCTACGATGCCATCATTTTGTAGGCCATATTATTTATTTTGAAACGATTTTTAGACCGTTCGCTCTTTACTGGCCCAAATCGCGATGGGATACATTTACAGCACGGTAGAAAATAGACGGCAAAACGGAAGGCGAAATAAGAAATATCCGGGTCTTGATGAGTCTTCCTCGGTACCATAAGTATTGAGTTTCGTTTTTATTGCATATTCAGCCTATGTGGCCTTTGAAACTAATTTGTTAAACGCGATCGTTAACGACTCAACACGAAGGTAGAATCAATAAAAAAAAGTCATTAGAAGGCGTGTTCAAGATGAATGCAGAGTTCGTAAGAGTTATTCGAGGTATTTCTTCGTTGGAATATCAGTGAATTCATTTGTTATCATTTAGGTGACTTGAATTGTAGATTTTTTAAAACATAATTTTGCGGCTTATCATCATGCATGTTCATCGCCACTTCACAAGTTTGATCGAAGGTCGTGTGAGAGACGATTTCTTTTTGTTTTCTAAAAGTGCCAGTCATGTCTACTCGTACCTGCTTTAAGTACGTTTCCAACCTGTATATTCTAGCGAGCATGCCGATGTCTGGGATCACGAATATCGTTTCCAAAAGTGCTTATATAGCTGCACCTGGTGTGGTCGTAGACACATATTCGCACTGATCGCTGTATGTTTGGTTTAACATCTTAGTGTAAATGTGACATGACAGGTGTTAAAAAGATGCGTGCATGCGTTCAGTCTTTTCTTTTTAAGTCCTTGTGCATAACGAGTTGTATGAAGATGATGACTTGGTGTGCCTGTGTGCTGGTGTGCGACTTTATTCTGTTTTATTATTTGTTAATTTGGTGCGAAGATCTCATAAAAATTCATCTGGAAACGTTCAGTTTTTGGGAATTGTTTGTATAGAAAATTACGGAGAGCTTCTTTATTTGCAATATTTTGGCTCAATAGAACATTGACAAAGTAAGAAGTATTATAAAAGTACTTCGCAAATATTTTTATGGCGTACAATATTTACAGGGACAGGACATGATATTGGCCTGTGTGGCAGCATGTTTTATCTGCCAAACAATAATTAGAATAAGTGGGGGTAATTATGTTAGTTGCCAGCCATAAAGACCCGCCCGGTCGACGCTAGGACACGTATCGATTATTTCATCCCATATCCATGTAGCACAACTCTTGCAACTCGTGTACAGCTGTAGAACGGAAAACATTTTCATAATGACATTTTTTATTTCATATAATAATTTTTTGTTACATAACATTTTGAGATTACAATTCAAACCATGCCCGAAAATGGCTATTCCAAACCTTTAAGTCAAAAAATATATTTAAACCCTAGAGACAAAGCGGCTAATAAAAAGCTATTTTCATTATATTTTGGGTCTTGGGGTCCGGTTGGGTATTATGCAGTTTACGCTACTTCTGTGTACTCGATTCCGACTAGTGGGCAACTGACTTGCCACAACTTTTTGGCTACTTCCATGTCCCTGGCCCTTGATGACGGCTGTTTTTCTTTGCAGTCGCTGAAAAGTTGTTTTTATAATGAATATTAACCGTGGCATAAGTATGGGTGAAGTATGGGTCAAACCGACAATATATTTCCTTAACTATTTTAGTAGTTAGTTTTCCGACATTCTCACCTGTAATACAGTCCACTTTTGTCGCTGAGCTCTTCTGCCACGGCGCAGTAAATACTTGTTTGCGCACCCTCTACCGGAGTGACCAGCCACAAAGGATTGACGATATGCTTCAATGCCATGTTTGCGATCGTTCCAAACGTTTCCCCGGTATGACGTTGCAATTCGGAGTCCACAGCTCCCGGGTGCAGCGAATACGTCGTCACCGATGTTCCTACGCATGGAGATTTCGCAGATTGGGAATTTTAAAATAAACTTTGGAGGTCTCTCGACATCGCGTGAGTTAATCACACTAGCAATCCGCACAGCCAACACAATTCGGACAGTAATTCATGGTTCATGTTATGTGAAATTCAGAGAATTGTTGTATTCATCGACATCTGTAACCACGGTGTACAGAATATAATCAAATCAGGATCTTACCTTGCAATCTTCTGGCCAACTCCTTAGCGAAAAGCACGTTAGCAAGTTTGCTCTGACAGTAAGCGCCCATTGCGGAGTAACCTTTTGTCATCATCAAATCGTCGAAGTTTATTTTTCCGTCTGTTTGGCCGAGGAGAAATTGTTTTCAAAAACTGCGATTAGTTTTTGTACTCGCGTGCATGCATTTTTAAAGTTATATTTTGTTGGACAGATAGACACAACTTTCTGAGGGAATATTGAATTTGTTTTTACTGGCATGTGCTAGAGATGACACGATGACAATCCGCGACGGGGCTGATTCCTTAATGCGCTCCAATAGAAGATTCGTGAGCAGAAAGTGTCCCAGATGATTGACACCAAACTGAGTCTCGAATCCATCTTCAGTTTTGCCTTCAGGACAAGTCATGATTCCTGGAATGCCCGACGTACAAGAAGGAATCGTAAAAACCCCCTATGTTTTTTACGATAGCCCATAATAGATGTGAAAAACTTGAATAGACTGCTAACAAATCTGTTACCTGCGTTGTTGATGAGAATGTTTATTTTGGGTTCTGTTGCCAGAATTTCAGCCGCAAAGGCTCGAATGGAAGCCATGGAGGACAAATCCAACCTCTGGACCACCAGAGCTTTGAGTTTTTCGGGGTCATTTTGGGCAATGTCATCAACAGCAGCCTGGGCTTTGGTTACGTCACGACAAGCTACAATCACGCGAGCACCTATAATTGCATAAAATATTGAGGAATTAACCGAATTAGTAAACTATGCATTCGCAAAAGAAATTATTCTCTTCCGGTGTTGTAATGACTGGTCCAATTGGACCAAACCTCGCCTCGCGATGTGTAGATTAAAAAACAAAACATTTTTTATTTTATTAAAATTATAATGGATTAAGTTCTAATAGTTTAAATGTTATTTTAAAAACATTTAGTTAACATTTAACGTGGAAGGCGGCGCAGCTTTTTGGACAATTCGTGTTAACTCAAAAAGCAGTTGATTGTTTGCTTGCCCGATCCAAGGACAATCGATATCCGTTTATTCTCGACTGTTTATTTATCTGGGCTGCTGAAATCCAAAACTTTCAAATGTAATGCGTATTTTCTATTAGCTGCGATTGGAATTTACGCCATTATTTTCTGTAATTTAGTTTTAGGTTTGTTATTTTTTCAGTCCCGTGCACGGTCTTTAATTTGTTGGACAACCTTGAAGACATTTAACTCTCAGTCTTCCTGTCGACGCAACAAGACATTGCGACTGACAGTGGCTCGGCGGTTCCGGATTCGGTTCCCAGCGCGGGCTTTCGATTATTCGATCTCGGGGTACTGGTGAAAATCTGCCCTCACGTAGATTGCCGAAGACGGGTACAGAAATCTTGCAGTGCAGTGACTTGAAAAAAAGACCAATTCCTGGACTACACTGTAGTAAGAACACCATTCCTTCAAGCTGCTCTTTGGAGATTCATGGAATGTTAAATGACAGTCTCTTGCCATTTTTAAAATGCTATAAAGAACAATATCTGTACTATACTAAAAAAAAAAAAGTATATATATAAATATCTTACCTCTTCCCACCAAATCTTTGACCGTTTCTTTGCCAATTCCCGTATTTGCACCAGTAACGATCGCCGTTTTTCCATCCAAACGAGTTGTACCCGTAAACATTTTTCCTTTGCAGAGCGGCATTTTTATTTAGAAAACTGTAATCGCGGCGTTTTCAAATGGCTAAATTGTCGCACCGTCTAAATCAATCGCGCGATTCAAGGGTACGTTAATATTTTTGAGCCAACAGAGATAATTCTTGTGCGGTGTTCTTTCTCCGACCTCCGTGTAAACTACTGATTACAATTTTCTGATGCAAGAATGCCTGTTTAAAAAAACACAACATCATCCTGTTGCCAGATACACGGATGGTTGGCTATTTGCGGGTCAGCATTTCCGGGTAATACGGAACGGATCGAACACATAATCCGGGGCTGCTATAACCTGGGTCTGAATTCAGAATTTCATACATTTCACGCTTTGCAGATGCGGATGATTCGCAGGTGTTTTTGGATTCAAGTTTCACAGTTAATGCCAACTGACCCATTCCGGAAAATTGTATACTCATTTTATATTCTGCTTGCGTGCTATCACGCATCATCCAGCTAAGTACCCTCCAATTAAGGTCACTTCTTAGTTCTAAGTATATATTGTTGGATCCAATTTTTCTAAAGCGTAGTTTACGCGATCGATCGTTTGTATCCATGGAAATATTTGTTTTTGGGTCTGACAAGCGCATACCATGAAAGGTTTTCAATGAAAACGTTGGAGATCACATTAAGTACTTGAATCTTGCTCCGATGGACATTCGGAAATTATCGTTGGAGACAAACGTAAAATGTTCGATCGTGCAACCGGCGATTGTGGAATGCGAATGTCGGAGCACATGTTTTCCCTTCTGATGACCAATTATCAAAAATTATTGTTCGCCATTCCCGAAATTATTGCCCCTTGTGCGTACGCAATCACTAAATGCAGCTCGCCCGAATTACCCCCGCCCCTTCCCGTTTCATATACTCTGTTTGCCATTATCGTACACGCATTATTTAAAGGCAGTAATGGCTGACACGGTTGCGAATGCTTTAGTCAAATAACGCCAATTTGTAAAACGTCATTGTGAATCAGCATTATAATGTTCTTGCATTTTACTTCATACCTTCTCTTTGGGTTGCAAAGTTTTCAATTTATAGCGTTGTCCCGGTATTCCCCTGGCAATGTCCCGGACTCCGGATATGGCGAGTCCCAATTGCGTGGCGTCGTATTCGTCTGATAATTATTTGTTTTTCTCCAACTTATAATCTGTCTTCTTCGGGCCGCACAGATTGTTGGTTTTGTGATATTGCCCGGTGATAGCGGCAATTTCACTTTTGAAACATTTTTTCAATTGCAAATGGGGGTGTAATCAGGCCACCAGACTACATTAGTTTGGATAATATTAAAGTGGAGTTGTAATCAATTAATATCAAATAATTTTGGATGTTAACAATTGCCGTGCACGGCCACCGTTGACCATGTACGTCTCTGTGGCGTCTATTGTTTGGCGTCTGCGCTTGAACGGATGACAGCCCTCACTTCCCCCTACCTGTGGCGGTTATTAAGGCTATTTTGTTTTCCCCTTTTTTTCGTATTTGAAGGCCATTGAAAAATTAGGCTGGCGCATTTGGTATGCACTCCTACGGGGAAGTGGGGATCGAAGGTGTGGCAGGTGAAGGTCTGCTCAGTTAAACACACAGCTAGCGTGTTTTTGCTGCGCCACATAACGAATCTTATTTTCTCATTGTGGGAAATTAAAATTCTTCATTGGGCGGGGATTGAGTTGGATGGAAACATCGACGTTGGGCCAACCCGGCGTTATTTGAACGGATGATTCGTTATTTGAACTTGGGAGACCCGCTCGCTTGCTCATCGTTTATGTGACTCGACAGTATTCTAAAAGAAAATTTAACACGTGTTCACGATTTTACGTCTTATTCGAGAACATTCTCAAGATCTTCGCTGCTGTAAGGAGTCATTCCGTAGTCATTAGTTATTTAAATTAATTTTAATTCGTGCGTGTGTGGCTGCTCCACATTATTCTGTCTATATTGCGATATTAGTAATATCATTTTGGGGTTTCACTATAATGTAACAGGTATTATGATGTCTCATTGGATAACTGGTTTCTTATCAGACGTTTATCGCGATTACTGATTGGATAACTGATTGACGTGTACTTTAGTACATATACTACGGATTTTAGGTCAAGATTTATGTTGTGCACCGTTAGAGTTTGTATTTGGATAACATTAATGAGGGATCTTCCGACACGTTCGATTTAAATGGATATGTGAATACAGAGTATAGGGTAACCCTTTAACAGTTGTGTCAATATTTCGCTTTGCTTTCTAATCCGATAAACGGGAACTGACCTGTTTATATGTCATTCACTTGCGGGATCGTCACGAAATTATTTAATTTATGCGTTTATCATCTCATAATTCACACTCTGTTAATTATATAAGAGTCGTTATCAACATCTTAAAATCAAATTTTAATATTTCAATAAATGAGGATACATACTCAATTTAATATAATATCTCGACACAGAAAGCTTTCAAGTTGATATATCGCAATATACTAGTATAAATATTCGAATGCGTAAATTCCGTCAATCACCACAAAATACAAAAACATGCGGTGGCAAAATTTCGCTCGCTGCTCATTGTTTAGACGTTTGTATCAATCAGACAGGAAGTATGCACTTACTTAATGACCCCTTCGTAATGGATTGATTAACGACAAATAAATCTGTTTACGTCTTTGACTGTGTCAGAATTTTACGCCATTTCCGTGAACTCAACTCCGGTTAATTCGCAGCTCATTTGCCATAACTTCTTGGCCGATTCGGCATCTCTGGCTTTCGAGGACGGTTGGATCTCCTTGCTGTTGCTGTAGGAAAAAAAATGAAAGGGTAAAACAGTCATGACGACAACAACGTTGTTTTTGGCAAGAAAATCGTCGGATACATTTATATAGGAAATTGTCACCAATTTATTAGATATTTAATACTCTATGCGCGTTGTTCTCGTTTGCGCATTTCTGAGCGTAACGTTTGTTCGAATTTGTAATGTTAGTGCTGATGTGTGTAGCATGTTAATGCTGAATTAAAGTAAATTAGCATAAACAATGATTCCATAAATATT
>JAQGBY010001292.1:0-30740 GCA_034698785.1 Mycogona germanica
ACCACAATCATTATGCAGTACACTGGTAGCTTTATTGTACGACATTGTAAAGTGCGTATGGGGAAAAATACCCAAAAATTTATTAAAGAACATATTTTATTAAGCTCTCGTGGTTGGACAGTATCCCATAGGCTATAATCATCTGATTGAAATAGTCCGCATTGCGCAGTTGCAAAACAATCTAATTTTAGAACTGGTATACAAGAATCTAATTTTAGAGAACGCAGTTAGCAATTAGTCAGGTCACATAAAAACGAGTAGCTCCAACATCGTTTTCATATATTATGTCATATTAGAAAATAAAACAACGGGAGATATACAATAACACGCATGCGTGAATACGGGTGTTGTTTTTTCTCTCACACGGACATGATTAAAGGTCCGAGGGGCGATGAATTAAATCAACAACAAAGTAATTTTGGTCCACTGACTCGACAAAATTTAATAAAACTGTACGCCGGTATAGTTACATGGTGTTGTGTGTGCGTGAGAGCAGCATGCAAACTGCATTTTGCAAATTGCATTCGCGGTACAATACGGCGTATGGACAACCTAACATCGTAGTACAGGTCTCCACAGATTATGTGCTCTGTAATCGTACACATAGGTCGAAACAATTGTTAGAAATGTCTAGATTTGTAATTTTGGTTGTTGAAATTATATCTTAAGGCACCACCGCACCAAAAAACGATCGATTTCCTTAAATATCATCTAGGATCGCCTATCACATATTTACATATTTAATCACATATTTATTATGACATATTACAATTACAATATTGTAATATGTAACACCTAAATCATGTTTTAGTACGCCACAAAGTCCATTAATTGAAGAGTTGGAAACCATCATTAAAATAATGTTTAAAAGCTTAATAATTATTTTTTTAATTTGCGATTAGTCAATCAAATTTACCTGTATACGAGATGTTGGACCTATCTCAGATCTTTTTTTTTTACAACTCGGCACATTTTTTTTCGGAAAGCTGGTGTCGGCGAAGGTGAGATAAAAGCCCGGTAGGGTGACCGCCTATTAAATTGCGAAATTAAACCAAAGACATCGCGGCTACCCGCTGACCCTGTCATTAGTAGGACACGTCGGGGAGAGGGGCCGAAGGGGCACCCATAGATGGGAAGAAGGTTTTTTTGGGGGAGGGGGTAAATATATCTAATTGTGCGGCATCCCATTATCGAATGGAGGAGGTGTTTCTGCCGCCGACCGCCAGAAGACGACTGACTCATCTTGTCTCCATCATGCGACTTAGGCTTGCATCCCGACCAAAATTTGGAACAGTAGGCCCTACCGTTTTCTTAAACAAGGAATTTCATCTAAATTATTTTCGTCCTACCATGTCATACGGATTGTTGTTCTCTGTATTTTGATTTACTCGTAAATAGTATTCAGCATTTAGTATTATTCAGTATCAGAATGAAAACTAAAAATACTGAATACTAGTTACGAGTAAATGAAAATACAGAGAACAGAGAAGGCATTCCGTATAATTTGGTAGAACGGCATCTGATATATGTTAACGTATGATTTGATTTAGCGATTCATATTTTACGATTCAAATGATGTGTAGGAACGTACGAGTATTTTAAACCATTAACAGTTTGACATATCACCACTAGCCTCGCTGTTGTCGATGCTATGGCCAACCACGAACGACGTCTACCTGGTTATTGCTATGAAAACGCGCGGGACACCGCTTCTGGGTATTGTATCTATAGCCTGCAGCACTGTACAAGTAGCTGCTGTTGCTGCCTTTTTTATATATGGATATTTTCATCAAAATTTTGTCAAGTCACCGATCCAAACGCCTCCATCGTGTCTGCAAGGCTCTGTCTCTCTCTCTCTCACCTTCATCGTCGCCACCAAGTGTCCCCCACCCCCTTGTGTACCTGTCGTCCACCTTTCCAACAATCCACCTCCTGCACCGTCGGTGGTCCGAGAGACTGCAACTCCTCAGATCCAGAGAATTCAATTTTTTTAAATTGATTGTTACCTTTAATTCAAAAGACAATAATTAGATTGAAAGTTTCCCACATATGGAAATAGTAAAGTTAAGCTAAATCAATATTTCAGTATTTTCAGTGTAATCGTACCGCATATTTAATAGTAGTATCATGCCCTTTCTGTGCGCTATTTCAATCATTTTCTTCAAAAAAATAATCAAAATATCACATATGATTTGATAGTGATATTATTATCAAAACAGTATTATTCCAAAGCATGTGTTTTTGAAAAACTTTATATCAGGCACGGATCACCTAAACATTGTTCCTTCATTAAAGTTCATTTGACATTTAACTATAACAATTTATATACACACACAAAAATCCATTCTGACTCGGTTTATAAAGATTTTTAAAATTAAATTAATTGTCACGACTTTTGGCACTGACAAAAATGTTGTTTTATAAATAAACAATATGTAATATTTTGGGCCAGAGGTAAGTTATTGATATCGTTGACTGGGTCTTCGAGATTCAGTAGCCCACACCTAATAAAGGATAACTCCCTACCTACCCCACTTCCCAACCCCCCCTTTTTTTGTTGTCCTGGCGTCATCAGTACAAGCACCCACAGACGGAGGGGGTTAGATCTATGACGTGGCTTTACGGCAACTATGACTCGACAAATCGTAACGCGGCATGGTTTACCTGCTGTGGCGGCGAGCCGGGCAACCTGGAGCCCGGCATTACCGCGAATAGTTTACTCGTGGAATCACCCCCACTCCCCCGTACTTCATTCCCGGTCCCCGATCTATGTACATGTAGCATACCCTCGAGTCCCGTGGCATCTTGTGTGTATCTCAACAGATTATTGCTCCGGGCGCATGTGATGTGGGACCCTGCGCGGCGAAACGCGTAACCGGATCCCCGAAGGCATTTTGGCCGTCGTGTTGGGCGGTAACAAACCCCTATACTAAAGTAAATGTACCGGGTATGTACATATGTACCACCAATCATAAATATATTGGCTGAGGAGAGCCAATGCGATATGCCGTAGAAAGTTATGTAATATCAAATTTATTGTCTTAGCAATGATCAAAAATAATCGAACATATTTAACAAATTTACATTTATTTTTGAAAGCGAATGAAAATTTTTGACTTTTGCATTTCCAATGAGCATTTCGAGCTATTCCATCAAACTATACAGTTGCATTGCTATTTGCGCAGTGTCTCAAACGCTCAACAATTTAGTTGAAATTACACTCTTTGCATTTTTCTCGTGGAAACGTACGTTGTTTCGCAAGCTTAACTAGTTTTTGGGCCGGAGGAAACCTGAACCCGTACATAATAACCGTTTCTAAACATTAATAAAGGCTCCTATTAGTCTGATAAGAAAATTTTCTGCGCCATAATAAAGACAACGACGGGAGAGGCGCAGCTTTATCTCCATCACATTTTGCGTCATATATAAAACTCAGCATCTCGATGCCGCAGAGCCGCAGACACTTTGTTTTGATCTATTGCGGAAAAGGTGTCCGTGGGCTATATCAAATTTAGGCAAAAACAATTACAAATTTTTCGCACACTCTGGTGTACCGTGAATCCCGTATCATAATCCGAGGAATCTGGCAAAGTAGATAAAACGCTATCGATGTACTGGTTGGTCCAAATTCGAATGCATTGTTCTGAACTTATAAGACAAAATTTGAAAATAAAATTGTGTCTGGTAAACAATTAACATTAATGAGCCGGCAGGACATATTGTGCTTTTGCATTTAGAACTCATTTGTTGCAGTTCAAAATGTAATTAAATGTTAATATGTGCCCCTCACGTAGTGTCTAAGCACCAAGATGGGTACAGAAACTCCTGTAGTGATATGACTACAGTGAATTTAAAAAATATATATATATGTACATTGTTCGAGGGTACCCCGTTAGATGGCTTTAAGATCTACAATTAAAGATCATCTAAGATAGGGATGAGCGGAATGCTGGACGCAAAACCAAAAAGGCGATAAGAGTTGGCGAAATTCTTCTAATATAATAATAGTAAACTATTATTTAAAATGAAAAAATTAAACTAGAACACCGTGGGAACTGACACTACAGATGATCACGATACACATCAACAAATTTACCACATCCACATCTCCCGTGGAAAATTACTATTTATAATTACTACTCTTTATTAGTAAAGATCATCTGTTTTGCACGAATCTAAATTTGGTTTTTCCAATTAATATTTGAAAGCTGGAGTTAAGTCAGGATTCCGGTTTGTATAATTATATTTGGCCAATGTGCCGTGCATCACGGTAATCGGTCTGAAGACTCGTGGTGACGATAAAAGCTTTAAGTTTTGTACCTCTTTACCAGCAGCCATAGAACGCACAGCCGAAGCGGAGGTGAAGGGCTAGTTGTTTTTGGGGTCGCCAAGCGGGAGATATGGTCTGACCCCACGTCGAAAATTTTTCGTCAGGTATAAAAAAGCTTTCGTTTGATCCTATATTAGAAGCGGGCGCATTTGCGCGCTAAGAATACACCGCCACTCACATTTTTCAATTTTCCCAGCCGTATATTGCACGTGTTAATTTGTCGGCAAAGAAAAATAGAACACGGCGTCCTGAGAGAAAAAAACAGGAATTTGGTCCTGAGACCGATGGTGGACATGGTGGACATCGAATCAGAGCCGAGCACCCATCCGACTTGCGGCGAAGAGCGAAACATAGAATATCTTGTCTTCCATCTACAGTAAATATTTAATATTCAAATTGTATGCAACTGTAACAAATTGTAGAAAAATTACAACGCAAATACAGAGCTCCTGGGCTCGACTACTGGAGTCAGTTAGTCGGGGGCATTGGCAACTCGACGCAGATTTAGCACTGTGAGCTATAGTCCCCAACTTCACCAGGCTATTACCATGAACCTACCTGTGAAACGCCTAAAGAGCATCTAAATCTAAAGAGCAGCAAATTTTACCACGTCTTCTTCAAAATCTTAAACTAGACGTGCAAAGCGTATGCGTTCTGCGATTGCGTAATGATATCCCAATGGTATTTAAAACGAAAAGTATAACCAACGTGGTCTCATTTCGGTTGTGGGTCTCAGAAGGATAGAGTGTCGAGTGGTCGCCAGAAAGGGCCGAGAAATTTAATTTGGACGCTGGATGGGCTGCACACAGGAGCTGCTTGTTTATAATAGAAGTAACTACCGCGCCGGGCTCATTACAACGGGGTGGTCCAAAATTGAATTGATAGCGAACTGCAACGCGCGTTAATGACTCGCCGCTGTTCTGCAGCAGCAGGACATGGACCTCCAAATTTGGCGGCGCGCAATTTTAAAATTAGTGCACACAAAATAAGTCCTCGTCTGCATGTACACCTAGGTATATTCAATGCTTGGTACACTCATTTGTTGATATACGCTTGCATAAAACGCTGAATGAGACACAGCCAGTGGCGTCATTCGCCAAAAAATGTGCAACTACATCAAGATGCAGACATTGTTGCGTGAATTCTGCTACTGATCTAACTGGATTAACACTTTTTCAGACATTTGGTGTATACCAGGAGCAGTTAAATTGTGTTCCTATTTACGCAATGGCATTTATGATATCCTACGATATTCGGAGCAATCCGGACTGCAAAACCAATTTCATTTTTCTTCAATCCTAAAAAATAGCAACAAATGGAATCATGTGCGTGTCCATACATTTTCCATCCAGCCAATAAATACCATAAGAAATCACTGTGCAAGCATAATCATATTTTTAAACTGAGTTCTTATTTATTTTTTGTTAACCGCGGCCATTTAAAGAATACGTATCTGACAGCGCCAAACAGCGTTACGGTTCAGTGTGCAATGATTAGAGAAGACGGCCCGCACACGTTTAGCGCGCCTACCAATTTTTAAGTCATCCGCAAACAAAAAAAAAGATGAAAATTGTTTACTGGTACAAGTCTTTAGCTCAACATCAATACATGTACTAGCGTTGGAGCGCAAAGAAATTTCTAAAACGCGTATTTATGTGGGAGTGCTAGGGTGGATATACCCAGAAGAGATTGGGAATGGGGAGGGGGGCGGGTGAAATTTGTGGGCAGCAAAAGCGGAATGTGGAAGAGGTTTCGCGCTTCAAAAAAATTTTCAAACGCAAATTAAGACTTTGGCAAATTGCTGTTGTGCACCGTGATCGTTCTCGTCTATAGGAGAAGCGGGTTTTCGGTTATTGTGAGGCCGCGTTACGTATACAGGCCTAGAATAAGCAGGGGCAACCTCAAGTCGGTTACACCGCCGACGACAACAAGTCTGCGCGCATTCGTGTGCAAATATACTTGGATAATGTGCAGCAAAAATGGAAGCACAACACCGCGTAAAACCGGATGTATAGGCAATATCTTTTGTTTCAGAGTGTTTAGGATATCGATTTCAATATGACCTCTACAAATATTCGATTAAGTTTGGAAAGATACATAAACTGTAAGTGTTGGTTATTGCTATGCAATGAGTTAGTCCACCATCGATATATGACAGATTGATACGTCAACTCAATTTAATTGCGGCTGCCATCAATATTGTAGTGTTATTATTTGTAGAAAAAATACATTTATTATTCGTATTCGGTGAATTATCATAGCACTCAACGCAACATCTAAAGAAACAATTCCGAAGCATCTTTAACCAAATTTATTTTTAAGTATAAGTGGTTAAACAATTAAACAAATTCACTTATGGTTCATCGTCGACTTTTTGCATATTTTTCGTGTGGGATTATTTTAAGGCGCTGCCTGTAGTAGCCATCACTCGATTCATAAGCCTTATTGTTAAATTATTTTTATTCATGCTGGTACCTTTTCCAATTTGCAATTAATTTTTAGTTAAGTGCAAACATGCAATCTTAGCATATCAAATTATCGAAAGAAAATGCTACGCAAGTCATAGCTTTTCTTTCGCGCAGACATAGGGCAGTAGAAGTTGAACAGGCAAACGGAACCGTATTATACGGCTTACGCCATTCTGACTTTCACTCGTTCATTTAACATCAAAGCTCCCTACTACAAATGTTGCTTATGGAATCGGGACAAAAATAGATACGATTTTGCGAATATTGACACCCATCAATCCGGTTCCATCCAGCATGATGCCTTATAAGATCCAGCATCTCATCTGCCACCCACTCCCCCACCTCTGAGTCTCCAGCGCGGATAACGCGCGGATAAAGAAAAGAATAGGAGGGGGGAGGGTCTTGGGCGGAAGGGGTGGTGGTCTAACATGTAGGAAGATGAGGTGGCTATGAGGCGCGTATCGGGACGAAAAAGTATTGCTGAGGTGCGCGCTACATTTTTTGGCGATTGAGTGATATCGCTGATTGGGATCGAATTGGTTTCGTAGGAGCTGTCCATCATTCGCCTTTGTCCGGTCCGCCGAACTCGGCGTGGAACCAATCGGACCAAACAGCGAGCACGAGAGTAAAGGCCTAGATCGGTGGCTAAAAGAAAACACGTATATTGAACAACAAAAAAATGGAAACAGGCGATACATAGAGCATCGGGCATGCATTCAACGTTATCGAGATATACATGTACAGTACATGTAAACTGTGCATAAGGCAAAAATCTCCATGAGGCCCGAACAATGTACAGTATCAGTATCTGATACCTTTTAAGGAAATATCTCAATTTAAACAACATACATTAAATTGCTTAATAAACAAATATCCGATAGATTCCGACTATTTCAGTAAAATTATAAATTCGTTCTTACTGCCGAATGTTTAAATGATATGTCTAATACTTTATGTTCATTTGTTTGTCATAAGCATGTACCTACCTGAATATTAGTTATGTATGATGTCTTTCAGAAAACATTTGGTATTGATCGTGTAAAAATCAGCCCATTCGAGTAAACGTCCTACAGTTTTCGGTGCCTTAGTTCGACGAAAGCACTAGGATAAAAAGACAAAACGCTTTCCGCATGTCTCATGACGCAACCATATACTGTATTTAATTCGCTCCTGAAATCAATTTGTTCACGGAAAGGGATCCGAATTATATTAAGCGACAGAAGAGCATCACTCTGACTCGTTAAACTTTGAGGTAACTCGTTTAATTTAATTAAAAAATCCGTCCATTCAGGACTTTTATTTATAACCGGGTCTCAAGCAGATATTTTAGAGCGTAGATGCCAAAAATGCTACGCTAATTGCCTCATCCTAGCAATGCGGTGCCTCAATCAGGTTTACCGCTTAATTTTCATCTTTCAATTATAATCGACCGCCACATACGAATTTAGAAATCCCTTTTTCGATATATTTAAAAATAGTCGGTTTGTAACGCTGTTTCAGATTGTATTGAGACTTGATTTAGTACCCATCTATTTAGTTGAATAAGGTGTTACAGAATCGGGCACTGATTTAACGAGGGTAGTCTTAGCATATATTTTTCTACGTGGACATCAGCAAGAAGGGCTGCGGTTTCGTTCATGGGACAAATATTTTTAAGTCAGACTAACGAGCTAGATTACAGTGATCGAGCAAAATTTAGGTTAAAATTTGATCTGATTCAGGTTATGTGATTAGTGTAGAACATTGTTTAGTCAGTTGCGCGCGGTGAATTTATAGAGGTCTTACCTAATGTTGGCATCAGTATATTCGTATGTTTATGTTATCTGGCAATGCGCGGGCAGGTGTCCCCTGTAATCGGTGGCGATAGATCGATAAAAGCGATATACCCGCGCAATATGCGAACGCTACAGCTATACGGAGGCAATAAAAAGTGAACAATGCCGATTGATGCCATTAAATCAAACGAATTGCCCGTGTAGCCCCCACAACGATCGAACAAAACGCGGACGAGGCCGACCGATAAAATGAGAGCGAAACCACAAAACGAGAGGGGAAGCAAATTAACCCTCACGACTTTGTTCGTGATCAAGACGCACACACTGTAGTTGCATAGATGTGAGTTTCAAAAATACTTATTTCTTGTAGGCGTAAATAATTATTTTCATGTAACAGATCGTTTTCAAGTTTGCTTGGCGAATATTGAACGATAACTGACTAACCCCTAATCTAATTACAAAGTAGCTTTATATCCTGCTAGGTTCATGCATACTGTCGATGAGTAAGATGATTGCGTTACATTATATAAACAACATAAGTATATAAAAGGCAAAATAGTACTTGAAATATAATAAAATAAAATATTCATAATAAATTCATAACGAATTCATAATGAATTCATGATTCGTCCGGTGCTGTCCCGGAGACAACCCCTATTTCATTATGAATTCGTTATAAATTTATTATGAATATTTTATTTTATTACATTATATTATAACAAAATAATAGAAATAGGACGTCTGAATTATGTAAAATAAAATAAAATGGAAGTTGTGCCCGGAGGTGATATAGCCAACTCTTGTTCGTCTTTTCTCGTCCGGCGCTGTCCCGGGCACAACTTCAATTTTATTTTACATTATAATATGTTTCTATTTTTATTTGTTAGGGCACCTAACAACCCCCCTTCTAATTCTATGCAATTCTACAGATTCGGCCTCAATGAGAACTGAAATTCTAGATTTTAATTATGAAGATTTAATTTGTAGGATATATATATTAAACTTTCAGAAATTTGATCTGTGTTTCTTTTTTGCATGCAACATTTGGAAGACCATGATAAAGCTATTAATTTTTATGCGTCCACGTAAGCTTATCTCAAACGTTTGAGCAGCACTGTACTGATTTGGGCATAGGTTGATTTTTAATGCGCGGAAACCACGCGCATTTCATATTTAAAGGCACAGCGCGAACACAATGTGTACAATACTGGACCTAACATCGTACCGGAACTCAAGAGTTCTGGTTGGACACATGGGGAGCACAGGTTTAGATTGCGAAACGGAAAGCGCCATCGAGACTTCGATGGCTCCAACGATGTGGTCCACGCGTGCATGTACGGTACATGAGCGAGCAATGGACGTCGACAAAACATGATTATTTATCTTCGTAACGAGCTAATGACAGGCGCCATTTTAACTTGATTTATGGAAGTCGATTTCCTGAATGTTTTACGTTTTCGTGCATGCGCCTATGTGTGGCGTGCGCGGCAGCATATATAAAAGAGAGAGTTAGAGAGAAAAATTACACAAAAAAAGAGAAGAAAGCTAATAATAATCATAATAATAATCATTATTCCCGGGCAGCGCATATGCATTCAATATTGATATAGAGTAGTTCTATGGCCCTATGCTGGTTGTTGGAGTGTGCACGCAGGGGAGTTGATACTCCTGCTTGGCAATATACGAGTGGTTGATGTCAATCCTCCTGAGTTGTACTGCCAGTACATGAGAGGGAGGGAGGTAAACGATATTTCCGGGAAAGGCAGATGACCGGTCGCGATACGATCATAGTGATGTGATCGCGGGGTTCGATTCCAGACCGAGACCTTCGGAGTTTTTCGGGAGAGAGAGAAATTCCTGCACACGGCTTCCTTCTAAACGAAAGTAAAGTCGTGGCCTGTGAGATTTCAGGTAAGACGTTAAAGATCCGTACCTAGGTTTGGGGCTTAGACTAGGCAAAATTATCAGGTGGCTTCCTGTGGAGGTTTTAAAGCGGAAACGCTGGTGGATCTCATTAACAATGACATGATCAGCGGGTCTCGAAGTTTTTGTCTGGTTTCGAACGAATTTCCTTGATGTCATTCGGATCTTAGGTGTATGTGAGCAGGATGGCAAAACTATTTTCGAATTTATTTATATCGAGCAACCATAATTTTAAATTATCGTGATTAGGATTTGATAAATACTCAAGTCTAATGCAGCATGCATCTGATCGGTGCGTTATGTGATTGCCTCCCAAAAGGGGGCAGCAACGTACTCGCTCCAACGAGATGGTTGGACCTGCCAGATCTGATCCTCTCTCACTCTCTGCTTCGTCGATTCGAGACCTCTTTGCTTCGTCATATGTGAGGCGTCAGAGACTCTCGTGCGGGAAAGTAACGTCAGGTCAGCGTCTGATTAAATACTTGCATTCTCGAGGAAGGCACGTCTGTAAATTATCTCGTCCGATACGGGAATTGAACCCGAATCACGGTACCTCCCTAATTAATGCATGTCCTTGTGACAGGCTTAGACGCATGATATGGAATATTTTTGCTGTCTTGGGAGTTTGGTTCGGCGACCGGTCATAGGAGGGTAAGCGTCGGCGGTGTCGGGGCTGACCACATGCACACGGGTCTAGCACCGCACCCATTTCTCGCACGCGACTGGCTTTGCAATGCAAAACCCCGAAACAGAAAATGAGTCCATGAATTATTCATTAACGGGGCTGCCCCGCGCGTTTATGTACCATTTCGCTCGGCCAAAAAAATGCCATTAATACTTGACTCGTGCAACTTCGGTTCGCATTTAAATGTTCAGAATAAACACTTGTGTAAGGCTGTGTCCCCATGCTTTTTTCCCCCCTGTAGCCATAGGTAACCTTTAATATTTATTTCAGGTGTGGTATGCCAAAGTAGATTAACCCTTCCCTTGTTAAAATAAATTTAAATATTCGGTCATTCAGAATGATAGTGTACAATTGTTGGAAACATGAAACTGGGAACCTGACATGTTCGGTCCCCTCTTACACGCGGAGTCTTAATAGCATTTTAAAAATATGTAACAATTTTTTTAATTAGTTTTCAACTTTTTCAACGCTTCCAAATGTATAAGGGTTAAATCATTTTTAAATATTGGTCTCATGGTCGATGGTGATTAGAAATAGGCGCGCGCAGATAGGCGCATATTTATGTTCTCGCAGTACTCTTTATAAATTTAGCACCTGCGTGTACGTACTGTATACTTGTGGAGTTTACGTTCGAACATAGTATTTAAAAATTAGCCGAATCTCCGGTATGGTTTCCGGACTGGTGTGGCATGCGACCGTGCTATATAGGCCAAACGGAAAATGCATGTACATTAGAAATTCGTGCTCATGTACAGTATATATTCCGCTTGATTGAACTAATAGAAAAAATAACAAATCGTAGCTAGAGAATATAAGATTGAAAATTTTACGTCATACCTGAATAACATGAGTTGAAACATAAAATAAGAATATTTAGATAATAACATATTGGCATGTTAAAATATAAAAATAAGACTTACTAATCGAGTGATGGCTATTTATTACATACAGGCAGCGCGTTAAAACCTTCCGCGGCTCTGTCTCGTGTTTGTTCTCTTAAACTTAAACTAGGTGGTAACCCGGAATAAATTGATTAAAATTAATTAAATTGTAATTATACGAATGAGAAAGATTTTGTTAGACCGTCTCAATGATATTAAATCGAGAAAGTGTGAATTCGGGACAGTACCGAATGAAAAACGAACCGAGTGGCGTTTATGTTGAAAATATTATTTGGGTAAATAGAAATGAGTGTAGTTGGAATTGTAATCTGGGGAGCTTTGTTTTCACATTTTATTTCTCAGGCGAATGATTGATTTTAAGAAATTTTAAACGGCTAATTTATTGAGAAATACTGCAGATTGAGATATGAAATTTCGTCACTAGACAACTACTGTAAGGAACTATGTGCAGTTATAATTTCATTCAATTCCGTTAAGCCGTTAGTAAATTATATCCCGAACGAACGCTTAACTTATGTTTTATAGTATAAGATAATTCTATCCGCAACAATTTGTTGTAGTTAGCTGTACAAGTAAGTGTCCGGATAGTGTTTATACCACGATTAAATAAATTTGGTGCACTTCATAATGAATATTTCATATATACAGTATAATTTCAACGGAAGTAAGATTCATTGTCCATCTTGCGTCATGTCCATGTATTCCCCCTACCTAATAATACCAGCAAAGCACTCTCAAAATGAAGCTGCACGTCCATCCGCGCCTGACATTCCATTAGTCAAATTGTCCGCACGTCCGTGGAAGCGTTTTTTTTCACAATCCGCTCGCGTGGACGATAGACACCTTTCTCCGATATGTCGTTCCATTTTCATTCTCCTCGCATGCATGCGGCGCGATAATAATAAAAAAAATGTATTTCGTGGCTGCGCTCATGGTTCGCTGTAACTATATACGCTCGATGCACCAATGTATCCGTGCCGTCACACGCGGCTCAGCGCGACAATAGTTGCGTTTCAGGTCTCAGCGTCGCTGCGGGAGCCCTGTCATCGCCGATGAAAGGGCACACGCGAAAACGTCAGACACCAATAAATAATAACTAACTGGTTGGTGGTGCTGCCTGCTACACTCACACGTACATGCACGCCTACACTATAGGCACTATAAATAGAAAATGTATTGTGTGCATTGCGCGACGGACGACCAAACTATTGCGTGCCTTGACGATGGCAGACTTTGAGCAGTTTCGATACATTTCTAAATATCGTTTTGACAGCCTACTAATTAGAGTGGTGTGCATGCGCCAACAAAAATGAAAACGTTTAATTTTAGTTAAGCGAGTAGGGTGTATAGCAATTCATCTTAGTAGGCTCGATCGAGTCTCAGTTCGAAAAATCGAGATAGATTTTGCTGCAAAAGCGGCTTATGGGTTCTCATCTTTCGAAGAAAGTCAATAAAAATCTTGTAGCGAAGTGAGATACACTTCCTTCCCCAGATTCAACAGCAGAAATTTATTCCTTTAAAACTTCGCATCTATTTAAGTGTCTTGCTCATTTTTATATGCATATCAATGCGCATTTTACTGGTTCTCTAATATTTATAGGTTTTAGTCGTTGTAGGAGCTGATAACTGGTAAATAATAATTTTTTTAATACAGAGTAAAAGTACATTACAAATACAGCAACGTGAGACGTCCCGACGTGGCGCAGTTGGTTAAGCGACTGACTGTGGTTCGGCGGTCCTGGGTTCGATTCCCGGCGCGGCTCTGGCCGGGGTGCTGGTGAAAATGTGCCTCTCACAAAGTGCCTAAGCACTGAGAGGGGTACAGAATCTTCCTGTTGTGATCCGTCACTTCAGTGAATTCATCGTCATCATTCCTGCGTCTATTGCTCCAGAAAAGTCACCACTTGTTTGCGTATCTAAATCTCAGTCATGCTGGAAGCATCACAATTTTCAGACATCAGTCAGTTCGCTTGCCTGCTCTCTCGAGTCCCCCGACGTAAACCGCATCACTTTTTCAGTGTACTTCGCATTTCTGGTGAAGAAGACCTGGAAGGAAAGACAGCATATACACGTGTACTCGACCTGCAAACATTGTCCTAACCCTTTCTTCACTGGCGTATGACGGACGGCCTGTGGGCGGGGGTGACGTGGTGGGGAGGGGTGGACGGGAGCGTTGCATTACACATGCACGCGGGGTGGCCTAGATGTGCAGAGGCGGCGCACGGATGTTGCTGGGAGGGCATCATCTACTGTGTTGAAGGAGCCACGATGGCCTAATCGAGGTGGAGATGAATGGGGTGCTGCAAGAAGATGCGGCAGTGGCATTGCGAAAAGTGGGATGACGACATGATGCCCCCCGCTAATGTGCTTCCCTCATCGGGGTCTTTCTCTATCTCCGTCTCTCCCCCTATTGTTTTTTCTTTTTTGCGCGCTGCCGAAATTCGAAGCGCGCTCTCGCCAGCTCGTCCGCGCGTGAAGCTACAATTAATGACGGCCATTTGTACGAATTTGCGTAATTTATCACCTTCTTGCCACTGGCCTCGGACAAAGGCGAGGCAGCCACCCCTGAAACGCGCCCGGTCCTCGCTCCTTTTCTTCGTTTGTCGCGTCGTCTCACCTTGTCACACGCACGCCCGTGCTCTTCACTCGCTCCATGGTCTCGCCACCATCTCCCTCCCACCGTCATCTTCTCATTGTCGATGTCGCCCACATGCATGGAAACATCAGCTGGGTTGCCAACATCATCTCGCGGAAAGAGAAATTTTCTCAATTTATTTTTTTCAGAATCCTTAATTTCATTAATTATTTCCTCGTACCCGTCCTCGTACAGCGAACTAACTAATGCTTCATTTTGAATTTCTTCTAACATTAACGTTTTCTTGGTCTCGCTTATCGTTATACCGTTACCATTAGATCTACGTTATACCGTTGCCCAACTTGTAGGAGGTCAATTTTCGCTTGAGTTAAATTTTATTGTAATTTTATAGCGAACACACTAAATGAAAATCATGAATAAGTCTCAATACCAGTAATAATATAATAAACCGTTTTCAACATTTTCTTATTTGATTTTTATTTCTTACTTTTATTTGTTGTAAACTGGTATTCAATTTTAAAAAATGGAAAGCGAATATTTGAATACTGATTTCAAAGTATCCTTAATGAAAATGAAATAAAATGTTGTCGTTTCAATAAATATTGGCTTTTATTCTCTTGAAATGATGTCTTGACATTTCTTGACGTGATCCAACGTATCGTGTAAATGGCACAGCAATTCCATGAATCTTCAGTGTCTCCGCAACTTTGGACCACCATACTTTCGGCGAGCAAACATTCAAACGACTGAAAAATGCCACGGCCCATTTTTTTGCTAGCGCTTCTTTTCATTAGGATTTACACAAATTTAGCGTCAATACAAAAAGTAAACAAAAACTAAATCCGAAAATAAACGTCAGGTGAAATTGTCACCACCAATTCCATCCAATTCTGTGGGCTCACACAGAGCACTGCAATTGTTGAATAATGGGGGAGAACCACACATACATACATACATGAGGGCCATGCAGTCTTCCACAAGTTTTTGTGTTGTTTACATTAAGTGCGTCGAGACGAAAATATCAATAGAAGAGGCAGCAAATTCATTATTATACTCGTAGAGGGCAGTCGGCAACCCTTGTCAAATTTGATCGAGATCATTCTGTTGTAAACAGGGATAAGGTATTCAGTTAGTAAATTTTATTTATAAAAAATATATAATATAATATACAAAAATATTATTTTACAAAATCTACATGTAATGCTGCACGTTATCTTGTGAATATACTCGATTTATTGATCTCACAATTTTTTTAACTTTAGCTTGAAAACAACATATAAGAAATGAATATTGTGATTGTTCTTTCTAAGTATTTGGTCATCTACTATGTGCATCCTATATGTTTAAGATAAAAATTTCTGGTGTTTCGGTGAGGGTGGATAGAGGGTTTCATGCGAAAAGATAACACTCGCACGCAAATTCGCGTGACACTAGACAACAGACAACACTGCACCGAATGGGCAAACCGCATCAAGAACTTTAATTGCACAACCGAGCTTGTGTGTAAAGCACCGACATGATGCAAAACCCCACGTCTACGCCTTTGTGCGAGCCAACCTACACTGTATACTGCATATGTATTCTCGCAAACGACAGTATTACGTGATCACGAAACTTCATTAAAACCCGAGTTTTTGTTTTCCCCCTCCCCCTTCATATTCGTTGTTCCAAATGATTACAATAGTGGTTTGTATATTGGCCTGCGTTGTGTAGTGTGCATGGGGATACTTGGCGGACATTAGGTCTAGTGCTGAAAATACCTAATTTTGATCGTAATATATGAGTGCGTAGGGGAGGAGGACGTATGCTATAGCTGGGTAACCCGTTGGACGCACATTTATGCCAAGGGGGTTCGCCTGATGTGGTTTTAGCACGCGCGACAATTGATCTGTTCCCGGTGCGTCTGTGCATTGCAGGTAAAGTAGGTCCGCCGCGGTCTTTCAATCTAAAATTAACACCCTTTATGAATGGCCATAGACGCATGACCACATCTTTATCAAATCTGCGCAAAATCAAAAATCGCTTAGCGGCATGCGGCAGGCAGCCATGCGTATTGCATCACAAATTGTACGAGAATATTTGAGCAAGTATCCCTGAGGGAGTACTTGTCAGCGGCTTTCACGAATGAACGATTAAAACGAGTTTTAATCGTTTCTTACAAAATATCTCTGCAACGTTGGCTCCAGTGCACTTTTACTTTTAAGAAAAAACATTTAGACTGATTTTTCTTTCGTATTTTTTGTTGTAAAGTATTATCCCATGTAAAACGCAAAAGATATTACCGGTTGCAATTACAATTTTATTGCAGTATATCTTGACAACCATGCAATTTTTTCTTCCATAAACAGTGAACTGTTAAATATATAAATAAATAAATAAATAAATTTATTTTCTCGTATACTTGTACACTATACGTGAACGCTCGTTTAAACGTACGTTTAACAATATATTTGTAATGGACCAAAATGAAAGCGGGGGTTAGCCATCACAAATGGCTAAAACCACTTGGAAATCTTGCTATGAAACAGGCCCTTGGTCTCGGATAAACAGCCACGGGGACCAATGCAAAATGCCGTAAAGCCGCGGGGAGCCGAGGATGGACCGATCAACGTCTGCAACATTTATCCAGCTCATTCGAATGGAGAGAGATGCGAAAACTCCGGTGTATTTTGGAAGCTTGCCGCAAAGGGCGTACACAACCAGCGTCACGCTAAGGGGAACCGTTACCGCATACCATATACATTTTGTAGTACGTGACTCGACTGTTTTGCTTATATCTGCTGAGTAGGGGGGGGGGGGGAAGGCATGGACCGCCGATCGCCGCCGCCATCACGCACATACTGTATATCGCGGTTAGCAGCGCCATTTCGTACATAATGCAAAAAGGGATGGACCCCGGGCACGCGATTATTCTGAAGTTCGATATCAGTTTTCCATGTATACTCAATTCTTTGTATTGCAGTCAGATTATTTGGTGCCCGGGGCAATGGAATAAATCAGCGCTCACCGTCATACTCCGCCTCGACATTTCGGAAATATGTTTTGAAAATTAACTGCGATACGTTATTTTGTGCAAGAAAAAGCGAATTTCTTATTCAAACTTTGAATGAAAATCCCTTAGCATTTAATTGATTTATGTGCACTGCGCTCGCTTATTCGTAAATTTCAAGAGGTACCGAGTAGTGTATTTGGTAATTATCGTTTCGGATTGCTACGCTCGTTTATCATATTATTTAGAGGGTGGATTAAAATCCTGACCAATTTTTTCGGGTGACAGAAATTCTCTTCTTTAAAAACTCTTCCTAAGGAATGGAAGTAATGCCGTGGCGCCCGTGCATGTACAGAGAACGATATCAGGAACGCGTTAGGGATTCTTTCCTGGGTAGCAAGGATAGGCTAGGCAGAATTACTAGATCACTCCCATGGGGAGGGATCGAAGGTTAAAGCGGAACGTTGGTGAACCTTATCAAAAATATCTGGAATGACGAATTTATTGTGAACGCTATTAGTGCGTATACTATTTGTAATTGAGAAATTAAATTTTTTATTCGAATGTCCTTCGTTCGGTTGTTCTTGTTTCTCATCATGAACTTTTGAAGTCGTTGTTTTGTTTTGTATTTTCATTAGGAAATAATATTTTATTTTTTGGTCATTGTGTGTTTATTTTGTTAGTTCATTTTGTGAGCCGGCAGCTTTATAAAAGACTGGATACTGTTAGTTGAGAACTGATAAAGTGCAGGATAATGTCCGGGACTGCTTATATACTAAAAAATGTCTAAAAATGTTTAAAAAGTATTGAATGAGATCCACCCAAAAACCGTAATTCTGATATTAAGTACCACACGTATCACAATTCTTTATCACAACACATAATTAGCACATTGCGTTAATATCCTCCGCTGACCTTGTGGCTGAGTAGGCCAATAGCATGTGTGCTATTTCATTTTTTATAAAGATTTAATTTTATTAATTTTAAAAGTGCAAAATACGTTCGTCGAGGGAATGACGAATTGAAGGACTTAAAAAATAATTTAGAATTGAATTGAAAAATAATTGCCCACACTATAATAAATCGCATGATTTCATTGCACTTGACTGCGAACTAAGTTTGCCCTCACTTCGCAATTGAGTTTGTCAATAGATGTCATAAACACACTCGAAAAAGTTGAAGCAGTTCTTTTTGAGGATAATGCGAGTGACGCCCAAATTCAGTTTTGATGTTTACCTAGGATCATGGGGATCGGGTTTGGGGTCACAGGAAGATCACATCCCACACCTTCATAAACTCGCCAATTTGACACAAAAGTATGGGTGCGCAGGAAACGAGAACTGCGTTCGCAGCGGAAGTGAACATAATAGGCGAACCATATGTTGGCACACACACACATACACACACTCCTAGTCTGGGGTGGGGTGGGGGCGTGGAATGGAGGCAAGGGGGAGGGGTAGCAACGTGGTCTGCGCTTAATTACATCCCACCACGCTCTCTTTCTCTCGCCAAGTGATAAATGCGCGCTAACCGTCGTACCGGTGTCTACCTAATTGTTTACATTTTATCGGGCCATTTTTTTCCATATATTATATACAAGGTATACATGGCTGGCCTACTCCATCCACGGGTCACCCCACCTCTCCGGTCCTTCTGGGACCTCCTGAGCACTCAACCGCGCATCTTTATTTGGCCGAAATAAATATTTTGGAATTTTTAGTTTGCCTGTCTGCACAAAGGTTAGTGTTTCGCGAAAATTTGAATTATTTTGCAACGAAATCAATCGACCTATTATTTTTGGCTAATGTGTAATATAATCGCTAATTGAAAAATTACATTAAAAACGTATTGTCTAAATTAATGCTTTTTTCTAGAAATCAAATGGTAAAATCAGTTCATTCGAAGAATACAGAGTTTCGTAGTAATATATTTTTTCATTGAAGTTGTTTTAAAGGTATATTTTGAATTAATTATAAACAAAATTGTTTTATTTTTACATCAGTTAGAGACATTGGTCCATATTTGATTCAATTTATGAGTAAATTAGTGGTTAGGCGCTCGATTTGCTTGGTGATATTAAAATATTTAACTTTCATTTTCAGCGATTTTATTGGCCATGATAGATTGCGGAAATTTGCTTGACTTGATTTCTGGATATTATTTACACTTCGGACTTTAAAATAAATTTTTGGATCGTTCATTGACATTCTAAAATATATGCTACTGCATGGATTCAGTCGAATCCAGGTGTGAGTCGTTTCAGTGAACTTATGTTATTTTGGAATCTGTTACAAAGCCACGATTCTCAAGAGGATATTGATGCTGACAGCGCCGGTATACTCGTATACTCTGTTTCGACCGGGGCTCGTGCAAATGAAACACATTAAAACTAATCTAATATGGATTATGAGTTGGGGGAAACACACAGTGGCGCAACCTCCAGAGTGCGGCGGACGTAGAAAAAGGGGTTTGCGGTCGTTAGCGATATTAAATCGCTGCGCTTTTTGATGGAGGCTTTCGGTTTGGAGGCTTAATTCCCCCTCAGTCTACCGATCTTGTGGACATGTGCGGTTTCTTTTTTGTTACTTTTTAGTACAGTTAAAAAAATGTGTGTTTAAAAAATTGCAAAATCAAAGCAAAACCATAACATTATATAATATTTATTTACTTGACTTGTTTCGTGTCATTGACATTTTGAGAGCAACATTTTATCGAAAATATAAAATGATCTTCGATTATCTATTTACGAATATATGTTTTTCATTAAGCCGATCAATGCATTATTTTTTTAGTCGCATGCCGTACAAATCTTTGGGCTTTGTTTACCATGTGACACGTTTTACAAAGACCTTTCATTCGTCCCAGCACTAAATCGACATTTCAAGCGACGGTTCGCTCAGTAGAACAAAAGAATCCGTTTTTAAGGCCTGTGAACATGCTATTGTATCATTACAAAGATTTGCCAAATCGATCGAAAAACTGTAAATTTAAAGTGCTAAAGGTGAGTCGAGAGCTCACTCTGTGTAATACTCAATAGCCGAATTCACCAGTGACACTAACTTGAAAGCCCACCGTGCTCGTGCATTATATGTTCTGGTGTAACCCCGCTTAATGGTGCCAAACAATTGAACATATTGTCTACGAAATTCGCGACACACTAACAGTGATTGTGAAGATGAAAGACAGCGATGCACGTACATGCGACATCCAGTGTTGCTTAGCTATAATAGGTTAAATTGTGAACCCCAATGACTACAGTCTGTTATGTCAAGAGCTTAGTTCAAACAGACAACGGCCTGCCTTTAAGTGAAACTATTGGACATTTGTCTGGGCTTCGTTGAAGCGCCTCTAGCGGCAACGAATGTCTCTGATATTGGTCACAGGTGAAAAAATAACAGCGCCACCACCTCATAACCATTATGCTCAACCTCAACTCGTCAAGTATAATTAGTTCAATTATTTAGATCATCATAGCATGTTTACCAGGGAAGGAAAAGGGATCTTTATCACTATAGGATAACTCAAATCAAATCGAATATCGACATAGCGGATTCTGGGTTCAATTGATCACTCAGGCCGGAGTAGTCGCCGCTAACCCAAATGCGGCAACCCCGAAACCAATATTTGTCCTTCGTGGCCGCGCATCAACCAACAGGACACAGTCGCCATGCATCACTTGAGCGTTCTTTTTTTCTTCTTTCTTCCTCCATCATTCTGCATCGCATCGCAAGCCATTGATTTTTCACCATCCTCTGCAGGCATTAACGTTATAATTGAAAACGGAACACGGCGCATAGCCAAATGCTAAATTGGTGTTAAATCCGGTGTGGCTAACGTGAGTTTGCAGCGGCTCAAAGCATGAGACAAACGCGACGAAACGCATTTCAGGGCGACCGGAGGGGGGGGGATCGAGAGGCGTACGCGGATCATGGTTGCCCAGGCGTACGCCCGCGGCGCTGTCAATCTCCTCCCACCCGCCATCCCACCACCGCTCCCACCCTGGGCGACAATTAGATCGGCTTCGGAGACGGGACTCACCAGGAAAAAAATTACTGTCGTCATCGTCGAATCTACATAGGTACACACCGATATGTGGGTGTGTGGGTTTCTTTTTTGCTTATCCGGTCGGTCTATGCGGATTGGCGCGGTTCAAAGATATAGAAGAACTAGATTGCAGCGAAGACAATCATTTTGCTAATTCTCGTATTATTTTTTGCTATATGGTCTTTTGGATTCACCAACACATTGTCTTTACTTTGGGGTCTGGTGAGCAAATTCTATGCGAAATGAAAGCCAGGAGCTGGGGGAAATAGCCCTTTCGAAATCACAATGAATGGAGAAATGTTCTGTCTAATTTTAAGAGACTCTTGTTTTTCAATTAAATTCAGTAACTCCGAGGGAAGGTGCTAGCATGGTAATTTGGAAGTGTATTATTAGTAGCATATTTTAATAAGAATTCAACATTTGCAGGCGCTGTCCATAAGAGTTGGAGAACGCCATTCCGGTCCTACCCCATCCAGCTCATCGCAATCCCAAAAGGCACAAGCAGACAGGATCTAACGAATTGTTCGATATAACAGGAGCAGAACGGTCATGCGTCGAAAGGGCGGAAAATCGCGAGACCGACGCGCCATCTGGGGGACAATTTCGTCACGCAAATCGCGCTTTCTGTCCGGAAAAGGTTCAGTGATATGGGTGTAGATGCATACAGCATTTTGCTTACGAATATACATAGACATGTAGAGCTTACGAACACGTATTTTAAAGGGGCACACTTCCTTCTTCGTAATGCCAGTTGACGGATGACCATAGGTCCTAACCTGGTCGAGATAGTGGACGTGGCGCTTATCCTCTTATCAAAGGTTCGAGTCCGAATCAGTTCACTGAGCGGACATTAGACGGTGGTCCAGGAAGGGCATTACTGGATTAGAAAAGAAACCGAATGGCATGATTAAACGATGATCCAGCTAATCCCTGATTTAACATCCCATATAAATAGAAATCTTGGATCTGAAAAAATGCTAAATAATGCATCGATCAATTTGGAGGTCGGGTGGCGAAATGAAATTTCACTGCATGGACGATGGCAATTTGACCAGTCATCTAATTGTGCGCTTTTTGTCAGATAACAGAAAGGCGAAAAAAAGTACGCATGAACTGAATAAGGATGACGAGGCTCAAGCCGCACATATTACACATAAATTAATTTGCCCTTGACACAATAAAATTACTCCCCACATAATCCCAGGCTAATTTATGCATGGTGCGTAAGCAACATTATTTGTGCTAAATAATTTGCCAGAAAACGGAATCCACTGGTTGTTCTCATTTGGAAATCCCCCTCACCAAATGTCTCTGTTATCCGATTAGGGATAAGTGCAAAAGATGTGCACAATCTCAAATTTTAAATAATAATATACTTTAAATATTCACCGAGTAATCGACTGAACTCGATTAAATTAGGCGAATCCGACAATTTCTTGAAGGAGTCGAACAATTGTATATGTGAGGTTAGTGGCGACACATGCTTCAGTTGAATAGATTTTACTACTCTGGAATAGGTGTCTAATTTGGTGTTGGAATACCAAGAAAATAAATTAAATGCAACGCAAAGCATTGTCAACTATCAAATACGTTGTGTCATATTTTTATTTATTTGAGAAGGTGGATTCGAAACATTTTCTTTAATTATGCGATACACATTGATCTCCACACAGTCTTAATAACAGCAGCAGCTTCAAAACTCGTTTGCTGCTTCTGCCTTCCTTTAATTAATAATTGACTAAACTTTTTTATCCAGCCCAATTTGGCGTCATTTATTACTGCTGCTCATATAATGAGCCAATTATTTTCCCAAGTTCTCCTGTAATCGCAGTCTCTTATGTATGTCCTTGCAAGTGTGTGTTTCCCATTCGTGTGATGTTGGGATATTAGAGAAATGGTGTAATTTATCTGACTAAAGAATGCAAATTGATATGGAAATGGAGGCTGGTGTCATAACAAATAATAATTATAAAATATTTTTGTCAGGCGAATTTGTGGCGGAGTCAAAAGATAATTTGGAGACATGATATATATTTATTTTTAATTTAAAGCCCCACTCCATAGACCAATTATTGTTAAATATTCTCAAAAAATTGTTAAAAGGTCGTTGGAAAAAATAACGAAAATGATTTTCTCTTGTTTCTCATCAAATAAAATTCGGTTTCATTCGCTTCGAAGGTTCGTCGGAATTTTTTTGTTTCCAATCAACTGTAGCCAACCACACTACAGGCGTTACGTCCCCCTCATGGTGCTTGGGCACTGTGCGAGAGGGAACGACCAGTACCCCGGGATCGACATTTTCGAGAGCAAGCGCCGGGAATCGAACCCGGGACCGCCGAAACCACAGTCAGTCGCTAAACCAACTGGGCGACGACGAGTCGTAAAAATTTGTACAATATTGTGTTCATGATTAAGCAGTGCAAGGTGACTATCGGAAGCACCTGATTTAGCTGCACCGGTACTTTTAAATTGCAACTCACAGTTCGTTGGTTCGTCTCATACAAGAACCGTTGACATATTCTAGAATATATAGGATTCTACTTTCTTAGGTTTTAATAAAATAGCGAGAATAATACAATTATAACTTTCCAATTCATACATTGGTCAAGTATTGGAGTGGATATTCGAAACGACGTCATCTGTTACTCAGAGGATATTTCTCATACTTTAAAAAAAAAGAAGTTTTCCGAATATAAATTCTCCTTTTTTTCACTGTCGGCGCTCGAGTATACTTAGCGATAAACTAATTGAGTATATGAGACGGTCGGACCACAAGAAGCAAGACACATGTAGAGGGGGAGGAAAACGCATATTAGAAGGGTGGACAATGCTGTGATGAGGACTGGGGGAGGGTGGGGGTAAACTGGTGGCGGCGCCGGCGATGCCGAGAAGAGCACTAGCGAAGATGACGCTGGCGCTTATCTCATGCAACAAAGATGCTGATGGTTAGAGAACAGTCGGATTCCAATTTTTAAAGCTTCTTTTACTTTTAATTCAATTTTTAACGTGCGTTTTACATTTGTATGTTTTCAGTTATTGAATCCATTTGATGGCGCTCCGGAGAATCTGTTGATTCGTTGCGGCAATGATGATTGCAGCAATTATGATCGATAGTTAGGAGAACTATCGATATCAGTACCGATTATTTATTTAGATGAAGCTCTCTCGCACCTCAATGGTGATTTTCAATTTGACGGACGATGTGCTACTAGCGAAGACAATTTTAACCTACCGTCACCAACTAAATGATGAAATGTGCGCCACGTAGCAGGGTATTCAAGTTTATGCGGTTTGTGAATCGTTTAACCTGGTTAATAAATTTGAATGCAACTTCCTAATATTATGAAACAGAAAAATATTACAATCGAATAAGTGTTTCGTTATTTCTATTTTTGTGATATTATTGCGGTTTTGTGACGACTAAACCATGGTGTGTCTTGCGTCGTCTAACTCCTAGGATATCTTTGCGGGGCTGAGCCACCGAATTGAATTTCCCATCTCTCAAGTATTTCGCGCCTGCCGCGTCGTCGGGATCGCGAGACGGAAGGCGAAAAAAAATTCATAAGTGGGCTAATTATGGCTATTATTTGGGCAGGTTGTCCCTCCCTTTTGCTGCTTGCCGACGACGACACAGAGGCGGTCGATGCTCAAAGTCAACAGATATGACGCCGCCATCGTCAGCCTGATTGGCGCGGGGCCGTACCGAGCGTCAAGAACATTGTGCCAAACTCATATACAGTGGTGAACTATCGCGAGGAAGAAACTAGCAACGCGTCTCGACAGTCTGATTATGCAAATCGAATTGAAACGCGCCATCAGTGAAAACGAAAATATCATAAATAACCTGAATTGCCAAGCTTATTGCTCCGTCATTAGTATTAAAATAGTCGATCGCATATTGTTCAACGATTATAATTTTTTGTTGATTGCCAAATGAGGAGATTAGCAGACGCCGGAAATGCCACAAGTGAGCAACCTGATACAAATTTTGGAGACACTTTATCTCAAAAGAAAAATTATGTGTCTGCCTGGATGTACGAAATACAATTTTTAATTCCAATTTCTAAATGATGTTCCAATTAAATTAATTCGATTTAAACAATTAAAATAATTAACTGCAATTTGAAAATGTGTAATAAACGGACATGGGTACACCTAAAAGAAACATTCATATGATGATTCTGAAGCGTTGCGGATAAAATAATCGTATTTAATTAACAATATAAAAAATCAGCAATTGGCAATCAACATTTTTTTTTAATTTAATGTTTAACGAACGGTTTGTGTTGCGTAGGACCTAGATAACTTGACGCATTAAATAGATTGGCCGTAATATACTCACATACTAATTTACAGTTTGGTATGACAGTTTCCGCATCACATTTGACAAGGCTAATTTCATGACATAACTTATGACTCAAACTTCGCTCATATGAAAAACGAATGCTGTGACGCCATTTCAATTTTTGAGAAAACCTGTTTGCCATTGATGTGCGATCTGACGTCAACTTATCTCACTTAGAACAATATACGCGTGTGTAAATAATTATAAAATATTAATGATATTGGAGGGACGAATCTCAGTATTATCACTATTACCCTAGGCGCACTTTTGTTTTACTTTGTTGTATTAAACTTTGGACGACTCTGGTCTAACTACATCCAGCAAGTATTCAACTAAATTCCAGCAAATTGCAATGCTAGGATTAACCCCCAATTATTTTCTTAGCAGTTCAGAAGATTGGACAGGCTATTTTAATTAATGATGGAGCTCTAATACAACAAGATTTAACCAGGGTTGCAGTTGCGAGACGGAATGTTTAATTATTTCACTTTCAATCCAAGAAAAATAAAGTTCAGAGTAGCAGTATAGAAGTTCATCAAGATGACCCCATGAATTACAGTAATTTTACAAATGGAGAATTTTTATGTTCTATGTGTTACACATCGTTTCAAGCAAAAATTACGCATCGTCTTTTTAAGCAAAACGTCAATGTGACAAACGATTTTTAAAAGAGTTTTAGGATAAACTATCTACTTCGTAAAAAAGACAAAATTGAACCAGACCAGTACTGCACATGGATCTGTGTATTTTATTTATGGTTCTATCCATGTCCAACTAACCGAAGTAACATCGATATTAATTTACTATTTGTTTGCATACGCATTTTTAATTATATATTTTAATCAGTTGTACGATACCGGAAACGCAAAATGAACTCGACCTAGCAAACTCGATTATCGTTTGGAGGAGCACATTTAGTAAGCGCTTTGGACCGAAAGGGGCTTAGGGCAGAAACGCAACCATGCCTCACTCATGGTGGCTGGTGCGAATTTTATACACGTTAAACAAGGAAATTAGGTTTTGAACCTTGTCGCTCGGATCACATTGAAATGCACACTGCGCATTCATTATATGTGCTTCGCTGTTGTGTGCACACAAAACATGCAGTGCCATGTTTGTGTCATCCATTACCAGACCCATTACTTTGTGGATACTCGGCTGCCTACAGTATATACGAGCCGGGGCACGCGGTGTTGAACACGAAAAACCTAATTGCGCTCAACAAATTGCCAAGTTTTACCGGAAGCCTTACATCACCGCGCCGGTTTTGTCTCCGACGCAACTCCATTGTCTGGGCATGGTTGGGTTGCGCCACCCATGGACGCCACGGACGATGCACATTTTTTTATGGGGCGGCTTTGGAAATAATTACTCGAGGAAGACCTCGCATTGTCCCTAGCGTTTTAGGGGTGGCCGCGCGCGCACATATCGCTCTGAGACCCCTGTTCTGATAGATCTGTACTGCATCTCTCATAGTGTCAAGAAGCAAATAAACAAATGGTAACGAACACTATTTTAGATTTTCAACAAGCGACTTTTAAATTCCTTCTTTTCCTAAGAACATGAAAATACGAATATTTTATCATGCTGATTTCGACTAATATCTTTCTGAACGATGACAGCTAATACTTGAGAGCGAACCGGCGTTTCAAGACTCATACGGCCGATGAAGAAGTACGAAGGTTCCGTGCTGGTCACACTGCAGTTTCGTTTATTCCTTCTATACTTGTACATGTATATAATGTGAATTTTTAATTCTAAATTTAAAGTAAATGTCTCGGTTTGTGCTCAGATGCTAGGAGGAATTGTCGGGGCCTCCCGATATGTGAAGCCGCGAACCAACCCTCGTGTGTTGACGGACCCCCTAAATACCACTTCACACGTTCAAAACTTTAATTTGTTCACCCAACCGCCATCTCGTTTCTCCCCTCTTGTTTTCCCCACAAATCTTACATAAACAAATCTCAACACTCCGCGTGCATGCGCTATTGTGCCTACACGATAAATTGGCCCATTCACAGCGCAAGGAGCGAAAATGAATTACCTGGAGAGATGTTTTTGAATTATAATTCGCAGAGACCGATTACACTTTTTCCAGACACGATTCACATCGCTGCAATACAACTATACGATTATTTAATTAATGCTGAACTTTGCAAGCGTGATTTCCGTACCCCCAAGGGTAGGACAAAATCAAAATTCATGTTTTCTAGCAACTTTTTTATGAATGTCCTATTGCCATATGTTCCATTATTGAATGCCGATTGACTTTAAGCAATGCGTGCTAGTAATAATTTAGCTGCGTTCGTTGGGTTCCCCTCCCAACCGGCAGTTAATTGCTTCGCCCAGTTTCCACTTTTTTAATATTTATAACTAATTTACAATTTCTATAATTTATCTATGGACCAGCTGTTCTTGCAAAAAGAAACCCAGTTCTGCATTATGGTTCATTTATATGCAATGTCACATACAGACATTCTCTTAAAATTACGTTTATTGTTTGGCTCTTGTGCCTAAAATAATTTAAAATATGTAACACGCAATTTATCATGCGCTCAGGATCATTCATTTGCTTAATTACAGAGTATTTCACTGCTTGCTAAAAATAATTAATCACGATGGAATCGTCATCATCCTTGGCAAAGTTCATGATTCAATGCTTCACAATCATATGAAAGTATTACGATTCGGGATCAACCGTCACATGACAAGCCCCCGACATCAATTGGACACAAATGTTTTTTAAACATTTCCATTTTCCCCAATTAGTTAACTTTGCTTAAACATTACAACGTTCATATTCCAAGTGTGAACAAAAGGCATACAGAAGTCATCAAGCACCAAGTACGACTCGGCGGTCGCGGGTTCGATTCCCGGGGTACTGGTGAAAATGTGCACCTCGCAATGAAGGAAACAAAAAAGATGAATTTGACTCATTTCAAATCGAGTACCGAGTCACAATGACTAACTGTTTTGTGAATTTGGTCATTGTGAGGTGAACCGAGGTGAGGAAAATTCGAAAGATTCGTCTGTAGGACCTCCCGCAAGCTCTCCTCGTTTCAAAAGGCACACTAACGAAATGACAACCTGGAATGAGGAGGCAAAAGATTTAAAACGACTCCGGAATTTAGCGACCGAGAAAAGAAGGAGTAATAGGGCGGGGGAAAAGGGAGGACAAAGTTACTCGTACATCAATTCGGAGACACGCGCCGAAATCCAAATGTGCACCTGTTCCTTAAGTGGATGCAAGGAGGGTGATAGAAGGTGAAAGTACACCAACACAGAAGACGTTCCAAATCATGCGGGATTTGCACCATGTGATGTTTCACTCGAAACTTTTCGAATCTCTTGTTCACTGTATGCTATTCACAGTATCCTTTATCGGTATTTATCATAATAGGGAACAATTGCTCAAATGCGCCGAAAACACTCCGTAAAATGGTCAGTCGATGGAGAATCGGAAATTCCAGTTTCGAATTCCAGGATTGCTGAAATTAAATAAATTATATATTTAATTCCATTCACTATAGTCACTATATAAAAATTATATGGATCTATATGACTAGAATTTAATTACTTTTTTTATATTGGAATCCAAATTCTGGATTCGAATTTGTGACTCATGATAAAATTAATTAATATACATTTGGCCCAGATGAGCAGTTTCTTTTTATGAATTCGCGCGTGGGTAGAAATTATTCACACGAAAACATAATTGGTAATCGGAATTTTGATTGCGGTTTGAAATTGTGGAACCGAATCGCCGCTTGGATGAAAATTAATTAATTAATATCAATGCTGGCGGACTGGCGGACCGGAAATGAAGTTAGTTTGGTAAGAACCATTTAGAATTTAACGAAGCAGTCTGTGATTGTGCCCTTTTGTCCAATAACAACTCATGCATTTTGTCTTTAGTATCCCTTCAGTACAGTACCAGTGTATTAAAATATGCTAGTCTTTTTTCGTGATAGAAATTATGAAGACGTTGGTTTCAACATGATGATGAATTGCTATCGCGAATATGGAAGGTATTACGACAACGGAACGATGACGACCCCATTAAGAAATTCTGGTTGCACAAAGCTCGCCTATGCACCAAATATTTTTTCACTCTGTTTGCACTATAATTCTCGAGCCGGGTGGCAGCTGCGGCTCGTGTACGTTTAGTTTGTCGGGTAGACCATTGCGCGGGAATATATGTACTGACGGAATGGAGTGAGTCTCTCCGCCATTGTTATTTATGCGAAACAGTCTATGCAGCTGGGCCATGCAATGGATGAGCACAGTCATAATTCAAAAAAAGAGTATCTTTCGGGTGCCACCCAGGGGTACGCGAACTCGGGGAAACGTTTCTATAAACATGCCAACTTTTCTCGTCTATTCAGTCAGGCGACAAACAAACTCGACAGACGACAATTTTTTTTATTTCCTTAAAATATGACGAGAGAGCGTGGTTTCCCTAGCAGCCGCTAAATGACGCTGATTTAAATGTAACTCTGCATGTGCAGGTATTTACAGAATGTTTAAATGATGATTCTTCAAACATCTAATATATTTCTGAAAATGGTGAATTCGGGACAGACCGAATGAAGAAGACGAACCGAGTGGCGACCGGTCTCCATGAAACTCTATATTTTTCGCAATTACCAGTTCAAATTAAAATAATAGTAAAATATTATTATA
>JAQGBY010001293.1:0-30739 GCA_034698785.1 Mycogona germanica
GAATATATTATTCAAATTTTGTTATTACGTTCAATTGTGCCTGCCTGCCTATGTGGACTTTTCTGTGAAGACACAGTATGTGTAAGTATTTCGTTATGACACTTTTACACGAATATCGGACTGTGGTTCGGCGGTCTTGGGTTCGATTCCCGGCGCGAGCTCTCGATTATTTGATCCCGGGTACTGGTGAAAATGTGCCCATCACATAGTGTCTAAAGCACCGAGAGGAGTAAAGAACCTTCTGTTGTGATATACACTTCAGTGAATTAAAAAAAGATTATCTACTATTTCAGCATCAACTGAATATGGGTGACTTGTATATTCCATTTTAAATCTTCCATGTGGTCAACTTCTACACAACCAAAAGCTCATAAAGTGTTATATAATATAATACAATACACTACAGTGATTAAAGCGAAAGAATCTGCTTCAAATTACTATAAATCTGGGCAATTCAAATGTAATTCAAATATATTTCGTAACGTAAGTATTTATTTGGCGGCGAAAAAAGTTTAAAATGCTTTACCCTACATATATAGTGTTAAACGATCCTGACGATCCTGAATCCAACATATTTGAATTTTTAATAATGAGCTGAAGGGTAAAAGAGTTAAAAAGTACGTTAAAAAGAGGACGACAGTGGGATCACTGAAAAGAGAATTTCTATAGTTTGTCGCTTCTGTAGTTCTGGCTTTTATGTCGTTTGGCTCCAGCGCCATGAGCCTCAAATTCTGTTTAGCATTGAAATTATTAATTCAGATTATATAAAAGAGTCTGGAATCGATGAAATGAGCTTGTTGGCATACATATAAAACCCTCGCGAAGTTCAACTTCAGTTGCTGCAGTTATAAAGTTGAATGCGTCGACGGGATAATAAAAGACCGGGGGAAGAACAGTTTTTCTCCCCCTCACGCGAAAAAGTCGTCGTCGAAAGTCAAGCGCTCTCTTCATTTGGTTTGGAAACGGGGATGAAAGAGACAGATATTAATTTCTCGCCCTGCAGCCGGAGCACGATAAAACTGTCGCTTTGACAAGTCTCAAAAATCTAAACCGATAATGAAAATTCTGTGAACGAGCTTCGTAGGTTTTTGACAGTCAAAGTTTGGGGGAGAGAGAGCCTATTCAATTTTCAACGCATTTCCAACTCGGTTGGTATTTTTATTAGTCGTATTCTAATTCTACCACCAACTTGGTCTGCGACCCTAATCTAGACATTTACGAGCTATCTCGCATAGATGGGGCGTATTTTGTTAGGATTCATTGCCGAAACTAGTCCAATCCTGGTCGTTATACGATGTAAGTGTCTCGGTTTCGAAAAAAAAAATGTTAGCTGCAGCTAAGCAATTCGAATGAAGATGACTGATACATATAAAATACATATAAAATACAATACATATAAAATACAATACAATACATATAAAAGTCATTAAAAGGGTTTAAAAATTAAATTTGTCTTAATTCAGTTTCTTTTGAAAATATTCACAAATCATTAAACTGGTTTCTGCTTTTATTTTGCTATAGTCTATTCGCCGCATTATTTTCTGAATATTATTTAATAATTGCCATATTATAAAAAGCAATCTTTTTAAATTAATGAATCTCATTACAATATATTTTATTTGATACTTACAAGTAGTTTCCTCGCCTTAAATATTAATGGGCGATTTTTCTACAATCTTCGAGCAACTTTATGAATGTTATTCATAAACATCGAGCGGCATACGTGAATATGTTCAATTCGGTTTAAGATTAGTTTTATTTAGATTAATAAAATTTGTTTGTCATGATTAACTTACCTTATTTTATGTACTTTACATGAAAAACGTGCAGGCGTTTAGCTAATTTCGAAAATATATGATTTAAAAATGACCATAAACAGATTATCTAAAATTCCTAGAAGAACTTCTTGCAGCAAAGTCATAGATGTCAGGTCCAGACAGAGATCGAAAGAGCACATATCTTACCGAAACGCTGTTATTGAATCGAATTGAAATTGAATTTATATTGTCGTAGTGGTAGGTCTGGCTTTTCTTAGAGTGGAGAGACCCATCAGACGTTTGCTACATTGGCATAAAAAAGGTTGTTGGACTCGATTTTGCCAGCCACCCGGCTATACACTCTTTATACGTGTATTCTACAGTAGAAAAGGAACCGACCATTGGCGATTATTCTGACATTTGACTAGAGCTGAGGAACGCCGAAACGTTTTATATATGAATTTTGAATCCAAAGTACATCGACTAAAAACGATTGCGATTAAATCAAATGTCGGGGTTTCATTCATCTCGAGCATAAACCTTTCTCAATAGGTTATTTTAACATTAAATCATACATGTAGGCTTTAATGGAAAGATGTCGAATGTCTAATAATCCGTATTGTTATCGTATGGTTACACTCAACCTAAATTTTAGCAACCGTTAAAATTATTTTTCTATCGTAGTCCTAGTCTTGCCCAAATGATTACATACGCACAAATGATTTTTACATTGTAAAATCAATATTGAAAACGATATAAAATATCGAAAGCAACGGTGTTTCCACTGATCCATTCATGCTGAACCAAACATTTGTTTGCATTCTCTACACTTTCATGGCATGACTTTCCGAAGCATAACGGTAAGACCACTTCAGATGAATATTTTTCACTTCTAACTAACTTCGGAATGTACAGAAAATATATTTTAAAGATTTAATTGTCACTTGCAGATTTCTTTGCATTTATCTTTTTGTCCTTATAGTTGAAAAATATTGAAGCCTATTCAAAATTGCGTTAATTTTCTATGGTATTTTGGATCTGGACGCTGGAGGTCCCAGTCAAAAAATAGGCGCAAGTCTGCAGTGATTGCGAACGCCACAGGGGCAGGCCTCACTAGAATCACAATATCCGCAAGATGAGTCTGCCACGAACGGGCATCACTCAAATAAAAGAAAACATTATTTAATTACCTAAAAATCCGGCCACTGAAGAATAAGCACAATGGAGAGCCCTAGTCAAGGAAAATGTTGTCGTGTGAAGAAATTCTTTTTAACGGTAGACAGACATGAATGTTCGTAACCATGGAATAAAAATACTTCACAAAACTCATGACCGGGAATTCTTCTTTTCGGTGTTTGGACTCGACCGGAAGTTCTTGGCGTTCCCGCCGGAAACCAGAACCACCAGAAAAGTCGTGTTTCCTTTCCCCGTATACCAAAAATAGAGTTTTCACATTTGGTAGTTCTTTTCAAACCAAGGGTATTTTTCATGGAGACCTATGGAGTTACCAAATTATAACAATAAAATGGAATGACACCGGATGAATTAATTATAAATTAAAGGGTGAATCTCTGGACGAGATTAACAAAACCTGCGGTGACGAGGGCGACGATATAAAAAAAATTATATACAACATAAAATCAATTGTCAAAGTTATATAAGCGAACTCCAAATATTAACAGCAGAGACAGAAACTGACACATTTATATAAATTAAGACGATGACAATAGCAGACATAAAATTTCTATTATTATAAAAAAGTGCTACATGGATGTAGTGGTATTAATTTTCGAAATATGCGGCGCTATTATACTACTACTACTTTCTTTAATTTATAGTTACCATATTATCCTTCTTTTAAATAAACAAATTTTCCAGAAGACAGCGAATTTTTAAAAACAAGTCAATCAGCTAAATTCAGCTGCCACTTTCCTTGTAATTCTTGAACAGTAGAATCATGTTCAAGTAAATAATTTTTTTTTTAATTAAGCATACAATTTTCATCGAAAACACCAAAACGCTATCACTTAAAAAAAAAACAATTCCAGCATTGTTCAAAATTTATGAGTGGTTGTTTAATTCTTCTGTGCCACCCGAAGGTTTTCGTGGTTTTAGTGATGAATGCTTCACAAATATAAATTTTAAATAAATTATTATCTTAGATTGTCCATTTTTGAGTGGTTAGGTTGGCAAAGGTCTGTTTAATGTGAATGCACTACTAGTAATGTCGCTTGTACCGAATAGCCAGAAGCATTGACATTAAGAAAGCAGTTTGTGGCAAATATGCAGGACCGAACATTTCTTGGTAAACTGAAAGGAATGTAACAGCTTCCCAATATATAAACATGCCCATCGTGCGCCTAATGGCGTTATAATCTGTTTCCACGAATGCAACTCTGGGAATAGCTTACCGGAAGCGATATTTTATGAATCCACCAACATGGAGTTTGTCGCTTTACCATATAAACACATTTTGAATAGAATTTCAAACGCTATTGTGGATGGAACGTCATGGTGGTTCAGAGAAATAATGAATATCAAACACACTTGAATTGATTACTTCTATTTACTTTTTTTTTATACTTTTGAGTGAATTCATTTACTTCTTTTCTACATCAAATTTAATTCATATGTAAATATGACGCCTCTTCAGGACAAAAGGACAAAATGAAGGAATGAGCTCAAAGTTTGATTTCAGCCCAGGGAGCCGATTCCACCGGGAGTGGCCTCGATTCACACGTGTTGTAAAACGCGTGTTCCAAACACAATGTTCCCAAAAAAAAAAAAAGAAATTCTGGCCATGCTCGGGTGGCCCAGCTCATAGATTGATTTCGGCAGTAATGGAAGTGCCACGATAAATCAACGGAAAAGCTCGTTTGCTGCTACAAACGGCGAAGACTCTGCGACGAAAACGGCGACAGTCTATCGTGGTGGCAGGGGACCATCAAAAGATAAAAGAACAATTCGTAGTTGATCAATTGCATTATCTGATACTATAGGTAGGAAGTTGATTACCTGAGATGACGCTATCTAGAGCCAAGTGTGTCCATTACATTTTAATTATTTACCGTTTGCATGTCTAACAAATGCCAGTTGTCCAAATATCATTTTACGAAACTGAATAATATTGGAACAAACTTATAAATAACTAAGAAGAGCGCAGTGACTGAAACTAAAACATATCTTGTACATTGGTACATAACAAGGTTTCAATGAGACTAGCGTTTATGGTAAGTTTACGAAGACCACCATAAAGTAGAATAGCTGTTGCCTCGTCTGGCAAGTTTGGCGATTGGATTTAACTTTTTGAGTGCTCCTTCTGTAGCAGAAGTCTGTCTCAGCTGAGAGGGCGCTCGTTACCCACGCGTGAACGTCGGAATTTCCAAGAAATTTAACTCTGATTTATACGCCATTTTTACATTAAAACGTGAACCCGGGGCAATTTTAACTACTCGGGATTGCAATTAAGTTGAGTTTATCGGGCGTGCTCGCGACGAAGTGTTCGGGAGGGGTCTACCCCAATTATTAGCAGCAACCGTGCCATTGGCAGGGGGTGTATTTTACTCCGTAGACCCCCTCGATTGTCCAACACTGCAACGTAGATGCTTGCTAAAAAATATTGTTAAGCTTTGTTGAACTGGTGGAAAATTGCTACTGATTAAATTTAGGACTAATGCTATCATATAATCATTCAAAATTAAATTTAAATCTGATAAAATGTAATATAGCCAAACCGATGCTCGGCCAAGCTGCGTACTACAAATAACGTAACCAAGAAACGGCATAGAAAACCATTGTTCCTTTCGAGAAACCTATCGAACTTCAATCGAAAGCTCTATTCTTCTAACATCATCTTACGATAAGCACACGATCGTGGTTTTTCAGTGCTACTTTTTTTTAAAACTGTGAATTCGCCCAGAAGCCATTTTTTGTTACATTTCCATCTTCATGGCGGTGCAAAAGAACACAATGAAGTGCTATCTTTTTATAAGCGATCTTTGGATATAAATGTAATTGTATTCTAGTACAATTGAGTGATGTATCGGCTTCGCAAGTGAATTGCCTTTTTGCAACATAATTGTTTTTTCCCTTGTGTTGTGTTCGATTTTTAGGGGCAAGATCTTTGAGTTGTAGCATACTGTATAGTTCCTGAGGCAGCAAAAGCCGAAAATTTGACACAATTTTAAAATGTGTCGATGTTACTTAAACTCAATGATTCAGAAGTCTTAGAAAAACAGGAACACCATTTGAAAGGTTTCACAAACACAATTAGGATGATATGAAATTATTTAAAAATAAATTTGACTTTTCCTTTTTTAAAAGCAACTCGCAAAACAAAATGTTGTTTTCAAAATGTCAAGGAATATTTTGGAATGCTGAAAGCTGGAAGACACACTTTCTTTGTTATGTACTATACTTTTTTTGTTATTTCTAGTTATGTTTAAGCGAGAAGAGTTTGTTAAAAATAGAGAACAAACATACAAAATGGGGTATACAGTTATGTTGGCTGTGGATGTTTCCAAAACAAAAGATACGGAAGAATTGCTAATCAAATAATTGTGTATGCAGTATTTAGTAATTTGCAGCATAAAAAATAACATAAAATAAAATAAGTATATAAGAGGCAAGTCAACGACTCTGGTCTTCTTTTTTCGTCCGGTGCTGTCCCGGAGACAACCCCTATTTCATTATGAATTTATTATGAATATTTTATTAGAAAATAAAATGTCTGGAATTGTATTACATGTTTTTTGGCCCGATGAATCGTTAAATTTGTGAAAACGTTTATGCGCCTAAATATCCGGTTCCTCGTTGTTCCAATTCGCAAATCTTATCTTTTCGGCAATCATGCGTCGCTCAAGACACGCGAGAGAATTGACCGAATTGACCGAGGACTGGGTACTTAAGACTGAGCTCCGGCATCGATATCGTCCGCCAGCGCCATTCCCCAACACGCAATATTTAAAGCTAAAGTTTTTGTTGTCTTGCAAAGCGTTAATCAATCAGCATTTGTAGGCACATTAAAGACGAACGTAACGGTCGTTTGCTGTCAGACGTGAATGTTCGTATGCCTCGGTCGTAACTCTAGAAATGGTGGCGGATGACGCGACCCCTCGTGTTGGACTTCGTTATCTCCAAAATTCAATGCACCCAGCAGGGTTAATGTGAGAAAATTAAGATAAATGTGATTTGGGCTAAGACACAGGGCACCCATGACTTGTTAATTTCCCACTTCAATCGTTCAGGGTTCAAGAACCACGAACGAGCTGTGGGTCGATTGACAATACCTGATAAAATGAAGTTGGTGCTTTACACTGTATTGTAGCTTTACCCAATGTCGAGGAATTTTATGTTTTTCATGTAACATGTGCATGTAACATTTATTATACAGAGTATTTTCTATTGTTCTCGTATTTAAGTAAAGTTTTTTTTAAAGTGTGAGTTAAATTATATCTCAGCACTTGTACAGTATGATTTACTGCAACACTAATTACAAATTGATAGACGTTTATTGTTATCGAAATCATTGATTTCCTATAAAACAAAATATTTAGAATGAATTAGTAATATTTATAAAGCACTCGAATAGTCGGCAAAAAAGGAATCTATCCTTAAAGCAAACAAACGATTGCTCAAGCGTGCTCACCAGTATGTTAAGGCTGTAAAGAGAATCAAATAGTCTTACCCTGTATTCGTACATTCGAAAAGAAAATCAATCGAGCCAGAAAAATTATTGAAACCTGAAGTCGTTTAACTGAAAATGATGAAGAACTATATCTAACGTTTAACATTGGGAAGGTAAGTAAACAGGTACCACGTCCAAAGTTCTTACGTATGTCTGGTCGACATTCGACGTCGGCGCCATTTCACATCACCAATTTTTTTGTTTCGTGACGGAGTCACGTCAACTGCATCACCTCGACAATATTTTTTGTGTGAGAGCGTCTGGCTACTCGACGTATCGCTTCTTGGACGTCAACGGCAAGGAATGCGTCGTACCCAGCAACTTCTTCATTCAATTTGTTTCTCCTTTCCTTGCCAAAACTTGCAAGCTTCCATAATCTCCTTAAGTTTGTCATCCTTTAAAGATGCGCTGGTGCGTGAACGTCTATTATGGTTGGGACGGCCCGGCCTGCCAAGCATTAGTTGAGAGGAGGCAGAAGAATTTATACGTCCTACTGAGACCCTGTGCCAGAAAACCGTGGCTCGGAAAAACCAGGACATAGGTACAATGAAATAAAAAATAAAAGAGACAAATATCTCAATTGTTTGGCCCCTCTTTTGACCAATTAGACTCGTTTTCTAGCATCAGAAAATCGATGCAACAAGGTTCATTACATGTTTATCTTTCTGAAACTCTGATGTCTGTCAGGGGAGGACAGGAAAACCCGTGTTGTGAGAGAAGACAAATGTAAACAATGAACCAAAATTCCACCCTTCTTTCGTTTCGTATGCTCGCGATCGAATATATTTGCGAATGCTGGTATAGTAAATTCTGTGTCTTAGATCTGCGCCACTGGGAACACCTTTCAGTACCTTTCGGAAAAAACAACGGTGTAGGTCGGGGTTTTCTCGATATGAGAAAAAATATGTTTTACTAGAAGCGTCAACATAGGGCTCCGTGTATCAGTCCAACTCCAGCCGCTTTCTGTCAGCGTTATAGAAATATTTTTTGCAAATGTAACCAGTCTTGAATGTCAAGTTAGCAATTTTGCCTAAAAAATTTAAAATTATCTAATTACACACTACTTTGGCTTTCACCGCCTCATATGTAAGTATAACAACCAACCATTCATACTTTATTTTTACGCAATTCCTTCAGGTAGGCACGAACGAGCAAGTACTAGGTAACAAAAATATATTTTAAATGTTAGGTTAAAGTTGGAGGGGGTCTCAAAAGGATGTGGAATCGAATGGGAGGATGGATTCCATGCCATCACTTCCTTGAAAAACATGGCACAGAAAGACAGCAGCAAAGGGTTCTCGGTCTACATTTCCGTTGATGGCATGCAGAAAAGGTCTATTAGGTCTGCTAAAGAGTAATGTTGGGTTTTTTTATAAAAAAGTTGTAAATATTTTTCTCCTTTTTTATTAGCTTTGGCCAGTGCTTCAAAACGATTCGAAAACGATAGGAATAGTGACATCGCCGAGGCAAGGCTACTGTTGCTAGTCATGTTTTACAATTCTGGATAAGAGAGAAGAAAATTCAGGAATAGTTTTTTGAGAGCAAGAACATACTGCAAACACAGTTTAAGGGTTGCTTGTACAGAACATCAACTTACAATGAACATTGCTGTCGATAGGAGATTTTTTTATATGTCCAGTCTCGCACTCTTAACACATTTATAGGAGAACCCCGAAATGAAATTATAAACTATACAATTTTTTCTTCCACTTAAAATATTTTTTAAACGATTTATATTTAAAAACGACAAGAATCTTGCAGAATCATCTGCTGAAGAGTGACGCTCGCCTACTTCACGGTAAAATGTAGATAGGACATACAGGCTAGCCATGGTCGTCAAATTTTTTTTATTAAAGTGTAATGAAAACTTGCACGACCAGGTCCATTGCATGGCGTATTCTCTGTGCACACACATTTAATTAATTCCTTGCCAAACGTATTGTAATTTAAGCAACGCGCTATAGCGAGACGTGATTATTGTAATAAGGATGACGCAGTAAATGAGGTTCGATTAACGAGATTTGGAGACGGCTATCAATTGAGACTTATTTCGCTAATTCACATTACTTTATGAATTAGCTTCGCATGCCATACATTTACCCGTAGCTTGTGTCTTAAAAACTGTCCGTTCAATCAGGATTTTTTTAATGTATTAGCATCCGGCTCAGATCACAAACCATTGTTCTACTGTGTGTACATGCACGGAGCATTGTTGAAAACCATGTTGTTTAAAAAATGTGCAACGTTTTGTTGATATTGCTTGGGTGCATTGTTGTACCTGGTAATCAATTGACTAGAAGGCAAGTCTATACCAGTTTGAAATTACAACTTCAAAATTAGTAGCGCGGACGATTAAGCAAAACTGAAATTGCATACCTATGCATTATTTAAATATGACGTATCATAAAATTGGGTCTAGTTTAGTAGTAGTAGTAATAGTACAATTGAATAAGATGATGGAAAGAGATTAAAGGACAACAGTCAGGGAGTGGAACAACGAGGTCGAGAAAACGTGGTGTTTACAAGGTGACAAAGCGTAGAGTGCTGCCCTAACAATTCGTTAAAAAAATTTCAGTTACTAATTTCAAAATGAAAATTAACAGGGTCGACGTGATAAATTTTGAGTGTGTGATTCGGCCATTTGCCTATTTCTTCTATTGCATTGGAATACCAAGTTTTAAGTCGATGTTGAATGTATCACGTAACGTGGAACTTTTCAGGATTATTGGTATCTCAATTATGTTTGTTAACAAACTCGTTTGTTTACTTGCAATATTAGTAATATGTTTGATATCTTATTCTTTTGCTCTGAAAGCTAATGCTGACCGTACTCCACTAAATACTTTTACATTGTTTTTGCTCATCCAGCAACTCATTTATTTTGCATTTGGCAGTTTTATCCAAAGGCATTTGAAGATTCAGAAACAAGCGCTATCTGATTTAATAAAACTCATCAATTGTGTTGATCTACCGATGCTCGTAATTCAGAGACTTCAGTTAAAATCATATTTTATTTTTGGATTGCCCCCGATAATTTGCTCTTGTGCGATATTTATAAATTTATTCCTTTCCAATGATTTTCCTGTAATTTGTTATTCTTGTACTTTATACTTATCTCAATGTGTTCCAATGTTATGGCTTGGATTTCTAGTAATTGTTTTTTATTACATCAATGCGTCAAATGAACTGGCGCTTGCAAAGATTAAATCTTTTGAAACAAGAAAAAATCTGCGCAAGAAATTGAGCTTCATAAGTGAGATAATCTGTAAGCATTTGGAAACGGTTGATCTGATAAACAAAGTGTGCTCACCCACGTTATTTTATTTTCTTCTTAATCAAATGTGGATGTTTCCACCATCCATTGTCTGTGCGAGGATGATTGGCATGCAAAAAGATAACCCATCGCTTTTATTGCTAACAATAATTTCAGCTTACCAAGTCATTTTATTTGGCATTGTTCTTTCAATACTCTACAAAATAAATTGTTGGGTAAGTCATTACGAGAAAAAATTGTACATTTGCGGTTAGTATATTTTAAATTTCTTATATGGTAGTTTCATATGCTATCATATATTGGATCACAACTATTGATGAACCATCCCACAAGATGGAACCAATAACTGTGGTACCATGGTAGTTGGCTGGATTGCTTATATTATTTTGTAAATACGTCAAATGTATATGTGGTGCTATCTGGTCACACTGAATAAAATGTGGCCATTAGGAGCTGTGGGGCGCTTCGTCCCGGGGACTTTAGATCTCTTGCATTCCATTCGTGCCCTTCTCATATCCGACGTCGCTTTTGTCTTGGACAGGGCACATGAGCTAACATTCAACATCGTTTATTTTTTTTAATAATAGCATGAAAGACTTCTGAGTAGTTTATCTGATCTGCAATGGAAGTGTGGAATCGCAGCTCCATCGGCATTTTTTTGTCAGGTAATGTATCAATATCAATACATTGGAACAGTTGTGCCTCTGTAGAAAACTGAATACAGTTTATGTTACTTTCCTCATTCCATTAAAAAAGAATAAGATAAATTTAGCATGATTATGCCCCTATGTGAGTGTCAGCATCAACTTTTCATCATTTTATTATTTCCTCATTCCATAGCAAATGCTCAATCAAATTGCATATGTCAACTCAGTACTGGTGGTGAAACCATCAATTTCTCTTGAGGGAATCATAGAAGTGGATTCGTTTACTTTATATGATGTAAGTAATCCTAAAGAAGGCCAAGATAAGAAATTGCGAGGTGGAAGCAGTAGATGCCTTTGTATTCCTTTGATCCGAGCTGGACAGGTAAGTGGATGTACGGGAGAGGTAAGATGGCGTATAACCCTGAGAAAATGGTTATGGCCGATCTGCTTCCCATATTGTAGAGACTGAAGTTATAATTATTAGGTCAATGGTCTTCCTCATGTTGCTGAGTAAATGTAATAGATGGGGTCCTCAGGAAAACTGGAACAAAGGAGGATAGAATCTTTTTTTGAGCTCTGACGCTGGAGATGATGATGATGATGAATTTACTGAAGTGACGGATCACAACAGGAAGATTCTGTACCCCTCTCAGTGCTTAGGCACTTTGTGAGAGGCACATTTTCACCAGTACCCCGGCCAGAGCCGCGCCGGGAATCGAACCCGGGACCGCCGAACCACAGACAGTCGCTAAATCAACTTCGCTAATCGACGAGTCGAACATGTTATTCATCCTAAAATCATCACATCAGACATCATAAAGGCTTTGCAATATTGGCTGCTTAGCATTAGCTTAACGTGTCAAAAGCAATGTTAACATTTTATATATATGAATTCCGAAGCTCACACATGCACATTAAAATGTGAATTAACTATTGAATTAAATTATTTTTCTCATAGGTGTTCTTTATTGTACAAGATATTATTCTGTTTTTCAAGTCTACTTCAAATGCAATTCGAGAAAGGAACTATCTGCAACTAGACAGAGGACCTCAGTAACTGATATGCGAAGCACCCAATCAGCTCACCCATTGAAAAACTCGTTCTCTAATTTTCCCCCCACGAAAATCTGCTACTCAATGTCCGGTTTATAATGCTTCCGGTACATATGCACTATATACATCTGTTTTTCATTCGGTTTGTTTTATTTGGATTACAAACAATTATTTTATGTTTCTATTGACAGTAGGCAACACTCCTACAACAATCCATATACATGTGTATATACAGTTTACTTTCAAATTGTCTATGCAGCGAAAAAAGTTTATCACCAAATTCAATATGCAATTTGAAAGTAAATTGTCTCTCATATATAAATAGCATAGTGTATCGTGTATGATATGAAGCTTGCTTATTGGAGTAATAAGGGTATCTGCTAATTGATTTTGTTCATCATGGAATGTTTAACTAGGTAGTCTATTGTCAGCTAAAATGAAAATTCACAATGGTGATAAATATTGGAATCCATTTTGCTTTTGTTTCGTTACATTGTTTTAACTTGGGCTATAATGAATTGAACTATAGGACATTCTGAACTCCTCTTACAGTACTGGTGTGAGAACCACATTATCACCACTACACCAGGGTCAAACAAACCGAGTTCACGCCGGGATTCTAACCCGGAGACTTTCTCAACCAATCAGACTACGACAAATCGCACATGAGAGCATCCAATTGTGATCTGATATTAAATTTATCAGGGAATGTTATCATTTATTTGGTATATTAAAGATATTTTATTGGCTTACTTGCTACACAGAACAAAATAAATCATTTATTTTGTTCTGTGTAGGCTTTGTCTGATTGTTTATACAGATGGTGAGTATCTAATATACAGAGACTCTATATTCTATTTTTAATCTTTGTTCTTAATCTCTCTAATATTTAACATGTTTAAATGTCTCAAAGCATAGAATACCTCTGCACAATCGGGGATCAAATAAATGAGACTTGTTTCTGGGAACCCGGGGACTGTTAATTAATAATGTTAAGGTCACAAAAAGCGTATCCTGTTACCGGAGCCTGTTACTACCGACTAGGTTACAAAAAATCGTATATTGGGTTAGTTAATGTTAAACCTTTTCGCGAATGTGATCAGTTGCATTGTAATTGGTATATTAATGATGATACCATTGTCCTATTATCTAGTTAAATAGTTTGTTCGATGTAGGCTTATCTGATTGTTTGATCAGTGGTAATATTAGCAATTTCTGTTCATTGCGTGATTAATATATATCTGTAAAATTCGTTAATATTTGAAGAGTGTACAGCTGTAATTGTTTCTAAACGTAAATTAAATCTGCTTAATACATATAAAAGATGTGGTGTGCTTATTTTCCGCAATGGGACCGCAATTTACACTAAGTCATTTCGCGATTTGCTTAATCGGATGACATTTTGTTTTGGTCAGACACCTGCGTGAGTTTAGAATTAGAATTAGAGGTTAGATGCTCGCTAGGCCCGAGCAAAATGACATTTCCATGTAGCAAATTGCGAAATGGTTTTAGCTGGTCGCCGAAATACTAAACCGTTTAAATCTTGTAATCATTGATTAAAATACTGTTCTGTATTTGCGAAAACATTCGTTTAAGCTTTCAATATAATTATTTTTCTTTGTCAACAGCAGAATATCATTTTGTTCTGGGTTCTCGCCAAAATAAATTATATTAGTGTTATATAATACCAAGTTATTAAAAAATATATTTTTCTGACAATTATATTTTATTTATATACAGATATTAACTATTAACTATTTAATCAGGTCCTGAGAATACGGTCGCAGGAAAGCGCCAGCCGATACAAGTATGGAAATAAAGGAACACACAGTTGACGACAAAAGTATGAAATACGGTACGAGAGAATATATAGGAAAGAAATTTCGTTTTCTTTATTTTCTCCTTTGTTACATTTGACTTGTCACTTTGAGAACAAACTTAGCTGCCACACAAGGGCTGTGCTCTCCAAGTATCACATGTGCAAAGTATTAAACTCACAAAGGAAGCCAACACGGAGCCATTCTACAGAGAAGGGGGGCTTTGGGGATAGGTTGAGGGAGGAGGCGTTGGGAAACGGGGATGAAGAAGGGTGCATATCAACAACAGACGAGTGTGTGTGTGAGAAAGAGACAGAAAGAAAAATAAGAAAATCGAATAATGTGAAAAAATCGATGACTGAAAAAAAGTTTTCAAGGAAGGAGTGGGTAAGTGTAACAGAACAGAGTGCGCAAGCCCGTAGATTTAAATAGGAGGGAAACGTGGTGTGTTAAGTTAGACCGGCAAGTCCACAAACAATCCAGTGATCGTCATATTTTCAGACGGAATAATACTTTTTCGGTGACATCTCGATAAGACCGAGTTGAAATGAGCTGAGTAGAGCTAGTTAAGAGAATCTCTTAGATCTCGGGTTTCTCCTACAACCTTTGTTGACGGCATATATTTGTAATATTATATTCAAATTACTCTCAGTGTGGCCATCTAAAAAAATAATTAACCTCAAAATTGAAAGAAGTGTCAACTAGTCAGCTCATCTCTTTAGGCTCATATCTTTTGGTTTTTTAGTTATTCATTCTTAAATAGAATGGTGGAGTTAGGACTAACTTAACTTACCTGGGAGGAGGTCGAAACATTTTTAACAATCTGCTAGGTGGAATGGGGATGTGAGAGGAGGATTGTGTGATTGTGTTATGAGCCAGGAAACACGGAATATTTTATTCTTGAGTAGGTCACCTGCTTTAAACTTCAAACCAATTATTTGTTTTATAATTTTTGTTCCGTAAAATATGTTACGGTGGTAGCATTTGAAAATAACTGGCTTTTCCTTCTGTTGACATATTATTTAGTTTTTCAGGTGCTTAGTTACTTTGGTGAGACCATAAAATGCGATCAATGCTTGCTTAATTTATTAAAATTAAAATCGGGAAATAGCTAGCGATCATTGACGCTGAAAGGTTCTTCCAGGAAGTTAAATTGTAGAATTAAAAAGTAAAATTTATACCATTAATTGAAAAGCATTCTGGTTCCATACTCGATAGATAATGAATGCGGTGATCTTAGCTGTTAAACGTAGTGGCAATCTTAGGTCCAAAATTAACTATGAACCAAGATGAATGAGTGTGGCAATCTATTCTGAACAATTGATATAAAATAATTCGGTTATCACATGGCGAACTGATCAGCAAATTGAAACATGAAACCTGGCTCAAATATGAATTGTTGGCGAGGAAAATGTATTTTCGATGGAAACAAGCAACCAACACAAGACCCTCGAATATAAACTTCACACTTCTAATTAACCATGCGCTCCATGTATAATGTAGCTCAGTGACGAGCACATACGCCCTAAATTGACTTTCGTGTAGTAGATCACTTTAAGCTAGGCAATTTGCACGCATTAAAAATTTTAAATTTTAATGTTTGAATGGTTGTCTTATTATTTTATTAAAATGACGGCAATATTTTGCCCATCTTATGTTTTTAACTCGTGTGCTCAATTTGCTCATTACTGATCTAGCTATATACATTGGCGCTGCTGTCGTGGTCACATGCTGCCACTTCGTCTGATTCTCAACAATGACAACAACCAAAAGAAGGAAAACTTTTTTCTCGGTGATTTCAAAACTGTACAATTGTGAAGCCCGAAAGGAGAGCAAAGCTTGCAAGATTTTTTTCAGTGGTAAATATCGTTTGGGTAACTCTTAAAAATGCAGAACTCAAACGGTTATACATCGGCATACAATAGAGTGGGGGTTTTGAAATGTAAAAAATGGATACCTGGTGGCTACAACTCTTCCATATATATTGTTTGACATGGTCGAATTTTGTTTGGTTCGCTAGTATTACTTCTAAATGAGTTGTATAACTCGCTAGTGAATATGTAGTGGATCGATATACGTACAATGCCTTCGTTTTTCTATTCACATTAAGCCGCTTCTCGATTTAGACGATATAAAAATTGCATATTCTCCTCTGGCAAAGTATATGTCGCGCCCGGCGAATTTTTATTTAATACATGGAATAATCTGTATATTTTACTGATCACAATCGCACGCCAATCCCACTACGCAGTCAACATCACTGATCAATTTCATTGTTGCGAATGACGACGCTTTGTATCAAAGCGTTTCACCAGTTGCTGTCATTATCGATAATGAGTGCAAAATATTATTTAGTCGATATGCAACGGTTACTCTACAGATTTTGCAAACATAAAATGAAATACCAAGTCATGGAAGTCCATATACTATAATATCTGATTATTGACCGGCTTGACCGGTTAGAGGAATTTTTGTGGCGCTTGAAACTTAACTGCGAAATATATGATGGAGTGATAATTAAAGTGATTTTCGGTTGCAGCAAAATTTTCTCAGAAAGTCATTTAACAACAGTAAGACAATCCACTTTTTATAACGTCCTAATTGAATTGGTACCTGAAATACATGTAGGAATAATGAAAACAAAAATTAATAATTAGATCTCATGTTTTTGTCCTTTTTATAGGCAGCGTAAACATATCAATTTTAGAAAGAAGATCAGCAACAATTATTTTCATTTACAAATAATTACCTTTCCCTGGTTAAATTTCTGAGTCTTACGTAATTTGTCGAAATGTACGCGCGACGCACAGTTATTTCAATGCCTTATGAGCTTACAAATTTCGTCATTGAGGTTAGATAAGTTTTCAGAAAATAGATTTCTTAGGTTAAAAGTATCAATACGTGCTCAATTACGTACGCGATTACGCAATTACAACGATTAGCCAGTCACCGCTTTATCCAATACATTGTTTAACGATTGACAAGGTGTCGTCACTTTAATGGGTATTCATGAATTTTGACACTTCTGCTAATTGTTTGTTCGTCAGATAGTTAGCTTAGCTTGAAATGTGAGTCCAATGCCTGGGCTTTTTCCATAAAGGAAAATTTCAAATGAATTACAACTGAAAACCGGATACACATGGACTTGTTGCATCATACATTTTACATGTATATGTATAAATGGATATTCAAAGCATCGTAGCAATAAATTGATAATTGAAAAAGAGTACATCATTTGGTTTTTTTTAAAGGTACAATCAACTTGACTTGACCATTGGACAAAAGTATACATATACTGATGCATGCTACAATAAATGTTGAAGATGCTATCTTTTCAAACGTTCTAAGCACACTGAAAATTAAAATGTCCTAATTTATTTAATATATTTTAAGAATATTTGTCAATTCATTTAAAATAAATACTCAATAATAAAAAAGTGCCATTCTTGGTCCTTAAATACGCAATATATTAAAATCTTCAATTTTGAATTGGATTGGTTTCAACAAATTTTGTAACATTTTATAGTTTACGTAGTTACTGCAACAATTACTTTTAGCAAATAATTTCTTCAAAATCAGACAATTTTCATTACAAGCACAAATACATTATCTCTCTAGCAATGCGTGCTACCAACCATCGGGGGCAACAATTTACTACTGGAAACTACGACCATGAGCAACACTATTAAATCAGGAACTTCTGAAGATCAAGTAAATCGGAATCTGAACCAAAAAGGTTCAGTGTTGATGGTTTACGCCAAAAATTGACTCGACAATTTTATGAATATTTAATTTAAGACATTCCAATTTTCAGTGCATCTAACGATAATGCGAACGGAAATCGAGCGTATAATCACTAGTATTTATTCTATCACGCAATTGCACCACTCTGTACAATTTGCATAGCATATTAGAGCTTGAGATTTGTTCCAGGTGTGTTTTCACAATCTTATAATAACGCAATTGTGCAAATCGTAAAAACAATTACTTTTTTTGTCCCTCAAAATATATAATCTCTTTAACAGTTCATGGCCCTCTAGATTAAAACACGATTATCATACAAAAGTGGAATTTTTTTATCGTACCGTTAAGAAAAAATTGGAACTCGTAAAACTAAATCACTTTTATTTATAATCACAAAAAAAGATATTGGAAATTTGCTCGCTCTCACGACTAATTCTTATGTATTTATTTTAGAAATTGAACTACTGATATTTGCCCAGCAACATTAGGATTTTCTGATTTAAGTTCTGATTCTTAAGCTATTCGCAATTGTTGAAATCAGGAGCATATTTTTCCATGCTATGATGATATGAACTGATACAATATACCAATGACACATTTGAAAGCAGAACTACATGCGCAGCTAAGTAGACAACGATATAACTGACAATAGAAATCTCATTCAAGCTGTTGTTAAAATAACTCGAAAATGTAATCAGTAACTTGATCCTAACGAATGACAATTTTCAAGAAAAGCAATTCAGTTCTAACTAACTATCCATCAATGTAGAAACGCACCAAAATGGTTAAGCTGCTAGCCAGGCTGGTTGACAGATTAGCGAAGGTTTTATTGTAAACAAACTCGGTAAACATCGAAAGAGAACTTCAAAGTTGGCCGCAACTACATGCACAACGATGCAAAATTGATCTTATGTTTCATCTATCTTTCCGACGAACTTGACGAAGAAATATAAAAATTTAAAAAGCCAATCGATGTCAGCTCATCAATACTGAATATAATAACTTAGTGAACATAAAAACCTTTCAGTTTAATGTTGTCAATTTGTTTGCTTTGCTGATGTAAGCCGCGTCCAAAAAATTATAAAGAATTTTATCAAACTTGTGTCTATTACCGATATAGCTTGGAAGTTATGAAAGGGGATAAAAAGTCTGGAGCATTTTTGTGCTGCTGTCTATGGATGTTGGATACACGTAATAGACGTGAGCCAACCCAACGATGTAATCGAAGGTGTCCAAGTGTGGCGAAGGTTTTTAACGTCAGATTAAGTGTCCCCGGGGGCCATAACTGCTCCTCTTGCATCTTGCATCAGAGGCTGTTGCCTTTATCGGGGGTTTGCAGACGAAAATACGTCGTATCAATCTCATTTACGTGAATATATTTCTTCCTCGTGTACACAACAACGCACAGAGATAAGCTCTTTTTGTATCAAATGAAAAACTTTTTTTCTGTAGAGGATTTTTTTTGTTGAATTCGAGGCAAATTCGTGTAAAGCCATAACCTCCTGAGATCATAACGCTTTATCAATCCGCACTTAAAACGAACAAATGAACTGTCAATGGAGGTACTATTTTCTAAACAATTAGTATATCAGCGTTTCTGGTGACAAACAGTAGAGGAAAATCATGTTTAAATATTTTAACAGTGTTTTGATTTCAACATTTTGAATATTTCATTTCATTTTCTTTCCAAAACATATATTTTTTATCTTGAGTAAAAAAGCTGAAGTCAGACTTAGAGCTGGGATCATACTGATTAGCAAATTTTTACAAAGCACATTGAAAAGCGGAAAATATGACTGTAATACTAATTTGGAATCGATCGAAAACCGAACACTCAGACCACTCAAATCAAGCTGGCATTTACTGACCGCATGGGGGCACTGTTTATAAAAGACAGGATGGGAAATACTTGAACAGACGATTTTCGCAAATGGTATACATAAAAAGCGCATCTCCGAGTGATGACGTCATTACTCGACCCTTGGACCTTCCAACTACTCTCTGAAGTTGTCACGGTTGGCAAATACCGAGACGAAACGGATTGCCTTGACATATTTCATCCGTACATTTTTCGAGGGCTACACATTTTCCACTTCCATCCTTATCAAACCATACACTACAATGTATAATGGAATGAGCTCTCAAATTTTCAGACGCACATTGGTTTGCGGATTTTGAAAACCTTTTTTTGGTTGGGATAATGTGTTTGCAAAATAAGCGTCAAAATGTCTGTTCAAAATCGTGTTTTTTAAATTAACAATATAATATTTCTGCTTTTTTTTAACTTATATTCGCATTGCCTTAAAAACATGCAACAATAATTTTGATATTTAAAGTATCAAAATTAAAATTAAATTGGCAAATTAAAAAATAACATTTTGTCTCATCGCAATAAATAGTTGAAGTTTACCTTTTCCATACTTGAGAACGTAAAAACAATGACAACGGCAAAGAAAAGAAAAAATTCAATATTCTTTTTAATATTAAATCGGATGCTTTCCATAATTCCTCACGAAATTTCTGGCAGCGCCTGACCTCATTGGCGTTAATGGACAAACCGCCACAAAGCGCTCTCGCGAAGGATGCTATTTTGGAGAATAGTTCGTTGTTATCTGCCGCACGGTGCGCTGTCGTCGCCAGCGAGACTATCCGCCCGAGTCGTTCTCTACGCGAAACAAGAGTCTCTCTTCAGAAAGATGCAATCGCGATGTTGACGTTGATTCAAAGCGGCGACGGCGGTTCGACGGGGGTCTTGGGTTTGATGGGCAGCATGATGCCGCGTCCGATCTCGGACAGCTGGACGTCCAGAGGCGGCCGGTCATCGTAGAGGGAGGGAGCCTGGAACAGGATGCCGCAAGTGCCCACCACGCAGGCGATGGTAAAGATCCAGAGGAACAAACGATCCAGCACCATGGCCACAAATTTCCAATCCTCAACGATCTAAAAAAAAAAGGAAAGCGTATTTAAAATAAAATAATTAGGATTTTTCAACAATTCTCCTGTAAGAGCATAAGGACGTTTTTTTATAATGTACGGAAATCATTGAAAATTCATTTACAATTAACTATACTCTCAGATTTATAGTAATATAGATTGCGTATTATTTTAACGCATTTTTAATAACGAGTTCCGTTGGTATCGATTATATTTTTTCAGCAAAAACAGTCAACATTTCCTATCAATTATCTTTATTGAATAAATGACGGTATTTCGAATCTGTGCATGCGCAGTGGCTAATAAATCCTATACTTTGTCTGAATCGTGGGATTTCTATTTAATTGGGTTGCGTTTGATTTAGGAAAAATGATCAAGCTGGAGGCCGGGTTAAATGATATACCAACATTTCCATGGCATACCCGATTAACTTCTCAAAGCGGACCCGGATATTACAATGTTGAGTCAATAGTTCGTCTCTCATTGAAACTAAACAGTCGGAGTGCATGGCAATTATTTTTCGGCTTCAGTAAATTTGAGCTGTCTCGGCGTCATCGCCACGGATAGAGCTTACAGAGAGATGCAATACGTATAATTGTATATTATGTGACAGCGATGGCACGATTGCCGCAGACGGGGGCGTGCGGCGCGTTCATATATATATTGTTTCGAATAAATTTCTGATTCCACCAATGCCAGTTGAGGCTAATACACGTTGCCAGTTCTTTCAAGTCCACCGAAGCGGCACACGTAAAGCGCATCTCTAGTACAACAACGCGCAACAACTACACTTTGTTGACGTCGAATAAACATAACCGCAGTGACAACCTATTTCTATGCACACGTCAGTGCACAGACATGCGCATCCTCCTGAGACATGAGCGCATTAGCTGAGAGCTTTCTCGGTAATTTGCTTCGTTATTCAGAAGCCGCAATTGGCATGTAAAATCCTGAGTGAAACGATAATCTCACTGTACGGCAAAGCAGGTGAATACAAAGTGGCCGTATGCATTGGTCTGAATTAAGATTAAGGAGAGAGCAGTTTGCTTCTGCACCACAAAAGAACAACGGCCACGGTATCTTATAAACTAAAATAATTTTGTAAAAAATGAGGTATAAAAAATAACACAATTGATTAATTAAAATTAATTTTTTTTTAAATTAGTACTTGTATGATATCTTTTGGTACCCGAATTACAGAAATATTGATTCTTAGAAAACCTGTTCTGAAAATCAACGCCTTATTGCCCAACAGAGAATTTATCAAATTTAAAATATTTTATTACCCGATATAATTGCCTATGAAAAATCATTAAAACTCACACTCGACACACGCTGAACTGAATTCTCAGGAAGATTCGACACACGCTGAACTGAATTCTCAGGAAGATTATAAAATGAAATTGTATGATTGAATAGAAACTCACATTCAGATCCCGATCCTCGTCTCGCATGTGTTGCGCAATGAACTGAACGTCCATGATGGCCTTCTCCACTTCCGGCGAGTACTTCCGGTGACGTGACGACGATCCAGTGTCCGGATCCAGCATCTCGCGCGAGCCGATCTTGAAAGGGCCCCGTCCGATGCCGAACTCGGTCTCCCTGGCCGACCCCGTGCCGCCACCGCTCATCTTGAGATCGGGGTAGCTTCCGGCGTCCACCTCATCAGGTCTGCCACTTCCACCGCCCCCGCCGCCACCCGCCTGGCCGGAGCCACCGAACTTCCGGGCCATGACCTCATCGAAGTCGTCGGCGCGTCCGTAGTGCGGCCGCCGCATCAGCAACAAACGGGGCATGATGTCGATGAAGACGCGACGAACCCAGGGCGACATCTGGTGGGTGGAGGGCGAACGAAAGTGCACGTTGAGCACGCCGACCGTGACGATGATGGACAGTGTGACCAGAATCATGGTGAATAGAAGATATTTGCCCAGCAGCGGTACGGCCAACGAGGAGGGCGGGATGATCTCGGCCAGCAGCAGGAAGAACACAGTGAGCGAGAGGAGGATGCTGATACACAGGCTGACCTTCTCGCCAGAGTCGGACGGGATGTAGAAGACGAGTACGGTGAGAAAGGTGATGCCCACGCAGGGTAGGATGAGGTTGACGGTGTAGAAGAGGGTCTTGCGCCGCATGGTGATGTTGAAGGTGATGTCGGTGAAGGGGCCACTGCAACATGGGTCATACTCCTCGCTGCGGACGGCCGGCACCTCCAAGATGTCCCATTCCACGCTCAAGATGAACTCCTTGAGATCGATGCCAATAGGCACGATATTGCTGCCCTGGATCTGGTTGACGTGCTGAATGTCAACCTTGAAAAGTGAAGAGAAAAGAAATGATTTGTCATTTTTATTGTGCAATTACTAGATTAGCTCAGGTGTAATTGACGTTGAACTAGATTTTAAAAAAAGGTTTGACTGAATATCTGCATTAAGCAACTAAAAGTCATGTGCCACCAAGCAATTTGCTCGTTTGGCTAGGTTTTTGGTCATATCGATAATTGTCGATGTTTCATATCTAAAATCGAGATATTATTTTTCAATAGGTACTTTTTAATATAAACGGTAGACGGTAGAAAAGGTAAACGGTAATACTGTAGATGAGGTACATTCAAGACGTTTTTTTCTAAGCAGATATCGAAATGCGATCACAACTTGCCAAAACCAATATCCACTAATATTATTTTTTTATTTTGATGCCACTTCCAGATATCTGCAACCGGGAGGGGAGTTCACACGATGTTGCGAAAATTATAACTATTCCATCTGCTTCACGCATTTGCGCAGCTGTCACATTTCTTCGCTCAGTGTCGTTAGGTGGCGCCGAAATTCGCTTTCTCTGCTCAAACGGTTGGTGAATTTCATCTACAATGGGTGACTCAAATGGTGCATAGTTGCTTAAAAAAGGGAGCGTTCATATTATTGAAAAATAAATTAGATTTAATTCCCTTACATAGTGTTAACTTCATCTATCTCTTTGAAAATGTTCTCTTAGTTTCTTATCTTCTCACAGCGTTTCACCTAAATTAAAGTTAAAGGTTGACTATCTGCTACTGAGTAGAAGAACCGGGTTTCACGTTTATAAAATGTTTAATACGTTGTAAAAATAAATTTCAGTTAATTATAATTAATCAAGTTTACTCATATTCCCACTTTCATTTTCACTTGCATTTAAACATTTTCCAATTTTTCGTCATATCTTTGCGATCAAACAATCAAACAGTTCAAACAATGTGAGGAGTCATTCTAAGTAATTATTCTGGTATTACAGAGTTATATATTATAATTGGTGTATCATTGGTATTTTTAGTTGTTCAGATGAAATTTTGTGTCTGCCACATGAGGATGTAACTTGGCATAGTTTTAGTGAACCCTGTTAAAAACGTAGGTATAACTTGCATCTGCTGCAGACACTTTTCCCCAAGTTTTTCGTCCTTCAATATCGCGCATCTTGTGCCATTTTTGCTCTAGAAAAAGGCGACAGGATCTCCGCAAGTTTCAGTTATTGCAACAAGAGAACTGAAACTAGTTTTCCATTGTAGGGGCAAAAATTGGTAATCAATGGTTGCCATGCGTCTTGACACACAGCGTCATCTTGTGACTATGGTGTGAACAAAGTGTGAATATTATCACGTAATTTTGTGTTTCTTTGAACGTATTCTTTTTTAAAAATTGATTATAGAAATTCAAAGGATTCCAAAAATATTCATATCATATACTATTGTAGTGGTTTTGTGATAATTTGACTTTCCTTCGTTTGTCATATTTTCAAGTTCCATATTCTTAAACTGTAGCACAATTTTTGTAGACATCTGTCAATTTTATTTTTACTTACGACTTTTTTGTAAACCTATTAGATTTTAAATTTTACGTAATTTAGCGTCTGTTTCTTCGAGATATGGATCAATTCCAGTGCTGTAAATGTTTGAAGTATTAGCTGTCCATGTGATAATCTAATTCTCTATAATCGTTCAACAGTACCTGATAAGCCAATTTTCGTTTTAGCCTCTACTAGAATTTAACCCTTTATTTTTGCTTTTACATATTACATTATTTCATTGATTATGGAGATTATCTGCACTCAACTAATGCCCTTCGGTGTCATTTATCACCGTTCAAGTCGAATGTCAACTAACGCATTACAAGCTCTACATTTTTCTACACAGACGATTGTTGGTCAGCCTTGAGCACGACGAAATCACAGTTCACCATTTGCTGTCTCTCGCACACACCATAGCGTCTTAAAGATTATGTTTGCTCAGGCTGGCAGTGTGGAGCCGCTACGTCTACATACGTGTGACATCGACACCGGAGCCAGTTGACTGCTTTCCGATATGTGCCGTTAATTAGTTGGCGAAATGGCAAAGAAACGTGCATCGAGCGACGCGCCCGAGCATCTGCTGAGACGTCGCGTGGTCTCCGATGCGGTTTGACTGAAGACGATGGCTTATATCGACGAAGATGTGTAAGAGATAGAAGCCAAATCATGACTATTGACTGCTTTATTTTTAGTTTTAATCGCTGTAACACAACAGGCGTTTCTGTACTCTACTTGGTACTTCGGAACTACACGAAATGAATGTTTCTTGGGCAACGCTCACCGGATCACAATTTATCTATTCGATGAATTTGCTAAAACATATCTTGAATACAGAGTCTGTAGTAACGGCGATGGTGGTTCCAAATAATGCCGCTGGTGGCGCGTTACCAGGGGCACAAATAACCGACACGTTACCGAGATAACCACCTCAGGACAGCTGAACCTCACCTTTAATAACCTTGCCATATATTTGTAAAAGAAAAGCTCGGGACATCACACGATTTGCCTTACAGTGGGGCTCGAATTAGATTTGCGTTGAATATTGGTTTAATGGATGATGATCGTTTGGAAGAAGAATCCCATGTCTTTATCTAGCCGTACACTTCTTTACATCTCTCTAGCGGCGGCGGCCATTTTTTGTTCTTTCTTCTCGTGTGCCTGCGCCACTTGCTGGCGACCTATTTTATTGGCCACATTTCATCGGCAGCATCCGCCGATGACGTTCTAATTGGTTCGTCTCCCGCACGAACTGCACCAGTTGTGCCATTCATAAGTTGTATTTAATTGGTGGTGGCATGTCGTCGAATATACTCGTATATATTAATATATATATATATAGATAGATGGCATCGAATGGATCATACAGTATATATTATAGATGGGACACAAATAAATTGTGAGAGAGGATGCATTCGCGCCTCTGAACTCGACATATTCCCCCATGCGCACTCAAAAATAAATACGCTCCCAGATTGGGTGCACATGCTGCAAAATGTCAATTAGGCCTAAATACTAATGTAATTTCTTTGTTGGAAAGTTTGCGAGAGCACGTAGCGAACGCATCAATTCGAAACAATCTATAACTTCCAGAGGAATCCCTGATAGATGGCAATCACTAAGTACACGGATGCCATACAGAGAAAGTGACGAATCCGTTGACTTGGTAATTATCTATTTTAATTGGATTTATTTGTGTAATTCGGTTCTACGTTTCTCCATGGCTATTTCCATGGTTGTGTAAGCAATCTTAAATATTGATTTTTAGTTACACACCATTTAATAGACTATTCGATCAAACACAATATAAAGTAGGCGCGCAGAAAAGCTGTTCACTTGTTGCTCAAATTTCACACGCAATTAAAATGCGCCGGCAAAGCAATAGCACATATGATGTAAACTGTTAAAGTCTTTAAGAAATTTAAGTCGGGGGCCCGTCAATGCAATTAGAGCATGTCGAACCTCTCAACTCGACAACAAAAGAAGCAGGTGTGCAATTTCGTTCGTACATCTCGCGCGCTGATTGGACGATTGTTTAACGAATGGAGCGACGTTTTGACCGTAATTGTTTGTCTCGCGTTCTTAATCAACTTCTTGCCAGCAAATTAGAGCCCAAAGTTCCATCGATGATCGATTCACGGTGGCCTTGTGCTGATGACGCCTACAATTAAGAGTTCAATTAGATCGCCTGCTTCGTACCTAATTATTGTGATCTTTAAACCGAACATTAAATTCAAGCAAAATGGGATCGTGTTTTTATACTAGCTTTTATCATTGTCCATTGTTATTAATTGGCATTGTAAATAAATTATTATTTCAAATGTACGAGTAATGTATAAACTACAGATTGCAGCCAAATCGTCTTCATACCTTAAACCCTGTAAGAATTCTAAAAAGCATTAAGAACTTGATACCAATTTAGAACGAAAAATAGGCAACCTTTTATATGACCAAACCTGATAGTTCATCAAAGACTCTTATACTTTGACTGAAGAGGTTTGGGGATGTTTTTCAGAAAATCCGATCTTTATAGCCTAGCCAAACATCCTACCTATATTGCGTGTATGTAATAAAAATATTAGGCATATTCAAAAACTCGAGCGCAAACGCTAACGCTCTTGCGTTCAGTCAAGGATATTTTGGTGCCGTATTCCTTTAACCAAGGAAAATCAAGGACTAGATCCAAGAAAAGACTATTCGTAAAACACTCACAGAAAAACAACTAAGCTTTTTGCGTCTGTTAACCAGTGCTCACTACAATCCGAAACAAGTTTGAACATGAAGTTGGCACGTCATCTCGATCATTTCGTATTATGATATACGACAGAGTGTACTGCTTCTGTCTTGTATGTGATCACTCAGTGGACTAAGGTGAGCTCTTCATGTTCAACCTTTCACTGTGCAAACCTCGGTAATGAATCTCTATTTTATCCCAGGTTATTAAGTATCGAGTTTTCCCATAGTGTCTTGCCACGTTGCTGGACTCATTAGCAGTTGTAGAGATTTGCTGGCTACATGTATTACTGATCCGAGGTAGTTTTTTTCCGGCGAATCTATTTTTCTTGCGAGCACCTGTCAGGTGGTAAGATGCATGCTTCTATCCAATATATGTCTTTGAGAAGACCAGCATCAGCTTTTACTTTCCTCTTCGCTTAAGGCGATTAGGAGGCAACTGTATAAGGGATCTCATCTTCTGAATATACACAGGCCTATGCGATCAAGTATATACACACACACACACATATATATATATATATAGACCCGGACATAAAGATAAAGTTGTTTACCCGTCGGACGTGTACACAAATATAGCTCATCTTTGATCCGCACGTTGGCCTATCGCTTATTCGGGTTGGCCTGGGGCGCAAATCTAAACAATGATTCACTTCACGAAAAAGAATACTCGAGGCAGCAATTTACTCGCTCGATTAACCTATTTAAATTCCTACTAAATTACCAACGAATGCTAAATATTATTTATAAAATAGTGCTTGTTTGCACAGAATGTAATTATCTAAACAAAATTGAGAACGTCACAAAAATAAATATGATAAATAATGACAAAAATGAATGAATGACCAATGCAATTTTAGACTAATTACTAAAAGGCACATAAATGACTTGCAGTACTGAAATATGTTCGGTTGGTAAACGTAGCATATTTTGGGAAAATGCCAACACGACTGAAGCATAACAGTTTATGACAAAAGTAATATTTGACCAATTGCCTGAATTGCGCAAATGACTCGCAAAACGGAAACAATGGAATATTTAAATCTGCCATTAAGCTGAAAGCGAAAAAACAATCCTAGTTATTCATTTTAAAGATGGTCTAGACAATCGTCTGAATATGTAAACAATATACTACATTTTCTTGTTCGTCGCTGTTTCAATATTATAGCCGTTATGAAGGCAATGTATGTATATCTATTCTCCGAAGGCCACCTTTCTGAAAGTCATTTCAGCGATGAAGAGTGCTGTGAAAAGTTTGTATCATGATACTCATTGCTCAAGCCATTGTGAAAATCCAGTACGGGCCTAGACTTTTGTGAAAAATAGCTTCATTTAAACTTTGGAGAATATTTTCTTTTCTTATGTGAGCGTCGCGCGCGTGATGTATGGAGGCAGATCTAAACTTTGCCGCGCCCTTTCTAACAAGAGAGACTTTAAACCAAAGAAATGTAAAGTTGAAGTGTTAGGACATCTATAGAAATGCAGTGGTTGGCCAAGGTAAACCGAGTTGAACAAACTGCAATAGTTATCTAAATATGAATGGTTTCTGGTAGAGGACATTGCTCATGAGATGTTCCTGCTCCTGCTAGTGTCAGGTGTGGTCACTATGTGGGCAGTGTAATCTGTTTTACTTAAACGACACCATTTTATTTCACCAGGATGGTTATGCCGACAATCTAGCCAAACGTCTCTTTGCTTCACACAAGATGGAATTTTTGATTTTGACAAAGAAGCGTGAGGACACAATAGCCAACAGAGTTTTTACTAGAATATATCGTCTCGAACCGCACCCAAGGGGAACCATTGGACCGATTTCTAAAACAAGCTGGAAACTACCACAAATTATTTTATTGAGTATCTATGTTCGATTGTAATTTGAATTGGAAAAGGTTTACAATTAACATTAGCAATATGACTTTCTATTCATCATGAACTCAATATTTTGCTAATAAAAGGGTGAAGTCGAAGCCGATGTGATAATAATAAAGAGTTTAAGGTGCAACGCTGGACGCGAGAACAAAGATCAGCTACAAAAAACCAAAGAAATTAAATATAAGTTGAAAACAAAATATTTACTAATGGAATTTTTAACATATTACAGAACGATAAAAAACATAGAAAAAAAATAACCATATAATATCATCATTAACTGTATATAATTGTGCTTAAGCACAGTATGACTGCGTCACGGACAAGAAAATTTGAAATAACAGGATAATTACACAATTATATACAGTTAATGATGATATTATATAGTTATTTTTTTCTATGTTTTTTATCGATCGTTCTGTAATATGTTAAAAATTCCATTAGTAAATATTTTGTTTTCAACTTATATTTAATTTCTTTGGTTTTTTGTAGCTGATCTTTGTTCTCGCGTCCAGCGTTGCACCTTAAACTCTTTATTATCAATATTTTGCATTCGATAACTAATTCGTGGTAGGTGTATTTTATAGTCAGTTGGCGTCGACTTAATTAATTATGTTTGTAAAATCAAAATCTGATTTTGAGAGGGTACTCCGAAATGAATAAAGTTCCACAAATTTTTGTTCGACCTACTAGGCCATATCCCAACTGCCTCAATGAGAAAAACGTAGTATCTTACCTGAATACCATCGTAGGTCCATGAGCCGAATTTGAGAATGCACGACTGCTCGTCGAAAGGAAAGAATTCCACGTCGATCTCACATGAGCTCTTGTAGAGGGCCGGAGGATTCCAAATCACTTGCCCGTCGTAACGGAGAGTCGCCTTGGTGATCAGAGTGGCTTCGTAATTGCCGTCCGCGCTGCAATTAACGAAGAGAAAAAGAAAAACAAAAAACAGTTAATCATAAACGTCTAACATTCGCATACCCGAGTAAGAATAACGAAAATGCTATAATGCTTTCAGTTTTCTCAAATCAGTTTTAAAAGTATTGATAATAAAAAACCGTACAGCCAAACACCTTCAGTATCAGTACATAAAATAATAGGAAAGGGACGTCTGAATTATTTAAAATAACTTTTCTAATATAATAATATTCTGTAGTAAAATATTATTTAAAATGAAAAAATAAAACTAGAAAAACCGTGGGAACAGACGCTACCGACTTCATCTTACGTCTTCGTCTTAGTTGTAGCTTCAGTTCATACGTATTTCTAGTTTTATTTATTCATTTTAAATAAAGGTTTACTATTATTATATTAGTCAGTTGCAATGGGTCTCGGTTAGTTATCCTTATCGAATAATAGAGTGTTTTCTATTATTTTATTTGAGAGTTTCTCGCCGACTCTGGTCG
>JAQGBY010001294.1:0-30730 GCA_034698785.1 Mycogona germanica
GTCTCCACATCAAAAGCATGACGTCGTCGATTTCACGAGACAACCAAGCAAACCAGATAACAGTTCTAACCAAGCACTCTGTGCTTTGTCTGTTGCTGTAGCTGGCTTGAGTCAGCTGGCCGAGACTTGGTCACCTCAGTTGCTCCAACCGAGTAACCAAGCAACGCGAGCCGACCCACCAGGGGCCGCCACCACCTCTCTCTCTCCCAGAGTTCTCCACTCCTCCCTGCTGCACCCTTTCCCCTGCCACGGGGCCTCATTATTATTATAGCTCGTCCCCACACACACACACACACACACACACTACATGTAGCTCTAGTGCTGGAATGCCAGTCGGATAATTATGGACGAATAAATTAATAATAAAAATGTTCGCCGAGCCAAAAGGCAAATGCATGCACTCTGAGTAAATTGTCGACCGACCAATGACGAAGGTCCAACTGCCTTTTTGAAAAAGAAAAAATCTTGTAAAAGCGTGTACGGTTAGGCCTGTCGATGGCCCCTTTGCCAGAAGACAGAAGAATAAATACATTTTATTAGGATTGCCGCCGCCGGTTGCCTCGTTCAAGTTTGTGAGTTTGTTTCTCGTGATGGCCAGGGGTCACTTTCGATCGCGTGTCCACTCGCAATTAATTGCACAAATCAGCGCAAAAGATGGTGGCGATCTCGATGATGTGGACATTTCGTTTCAATCGTGCTGGAGATTGGGGCAAAATGGGACTTCGAGGTCTTGTCCTATTTCGAGGTCTTGTCCTTCTCGCCTCTCTTGTTCCAATAACGAAGCGCACCCTTCTCCCGCGCACGTGAACTTCTCGCTCACATCTGAGATGGGCGAATTGTCATTCGAGAACGTGGCGTCTTCTCATAACGTACTCTCATGCTCCGATGTCAAAACGCAGCCCTGTGTCGCGCACGTGAAATCCTCTCCGCATTTGTAAAATGGGCGAATTGTCATTCGAGGTCGAGCTTTTGCATTCTTGTCCAAGCACGGACGCGTCGATCTAGTTAAGTATCTAAACGCACCCTCCTCGAGCATGATCGGATAAAGTATATGCTTGGCTATTGCGGCCAGGGGTATTAATCGAATTTATTATCGACACCCACCTGTGGTATATATTTTTTTCTGCACGTCCGCAGGTAAAGGTGCATATCAAAGTGAGGCGGACCGAAGCACGTATTCGGAATGCGGCGAGCGGGGACTGTAGAATATCTAATATGCGAGTGAGCCGTAGCCCCGAGATCTTTGGCCAGCTAAGTGCCAACAATATGGCCGCCATAAACGCGTGCGCGGGGTTCTGTGCCACGGGTTCCTCACGGGTTTCACGCACGGAATGTTCCGTCTTCTTTCTTTCTTCGTCGTGTTCTTAAGACTTCCCCGGCCACACTTACCACTGCGGTACCTGCCGCAGGTACATGCTTTTTTCGAGTATTTTTTTTTATCCGAGCGACTGACCTGTCTGCATCGAAGCTTCTTTGGCTAACACGAAAATCAAAGTTCCCCTCTTTCAAAAATCTCCGACCTTCAATCCCTGGGCAAAGTGGTGCGTAGACTGTACAAGCGCCTATTCATTTATGAGGAGGAGCTAAACGGTTGAACTTTTCTTCATGCCATTGTCAATTTCATTGGATATTCATTTTTTAATTAATTCATTCGGAATGTTTATGATTTCCTGACCCACACTCGATTGATTGTTCGCATTATCACTGGATGGCGCTGCTGCTAGTCACCATCAGATGCCCAAAATGGCCACCCGATGGACCTTAAAGCGCAGCCAGCGGCGACGAGTGGAACTACATTGTACATAGTTGATTGCAAATGACGAATAACGCAATTTGAATGTATTAATTGATTTAAATTCTCATTCTTTTTTCTTTATTGAGTTTTCTCTTGGATTGTTTAATGGCGGAGTTTCCAAGATGGCCGCGAAACTTGTGCCAAAGAGATGAGCTATCTCAGCGCCACTCGTGTTGTTAACCGATCAACTGTCCTACATTATTAAACATGTGTTGTCGGTGGCGCACCCTGGTCGTGACTGACAACACCATCCATTCCAAGTGCATTCAAACGATATTTCAAACAACTCATAATTTGGTGAATTAGTCAAATGGAGCGTTCTGAATTGCAGTCCCAAAAAAAAAACCCCGATTTGCTCACTCTAGTCTAATGGGTGTGTGAGTCCTTTTTCATTTGTATTATTTACGTTATAACTAGTCTGTGTAGGCGTTAATGAGTTATATCGCTACACCAAGGTATCTCTTAGATATTCGCGTCTCGGATAGAAATACCGGTGTGACGTCAGTAATTTGCATGAGCCGAATTGGAAGGCCTTCGCCTTTAGCCATTCTGTATCATTCAGCCGGACATTCGTTTTTACATTATGTTGCGCGATATTTCCGCCTAATTCTCCTTCCTGCAAATGGTTAAAGAATCACGAAAAACATGTTTTCCTTGATGAATGCATTCTATTTATTCATGCAGCGGTAAATCCCCAAGACCCAAACTTGTTCACCATTCTCCAGTTACGATTTTAATCGAAATTTGAAAGATCTTTGAAAGATCCGATCTTAGCTCAAAACAGTCTGGTCACTGCAATGTGTGATTGCTTCTCAACGCGGGGCAGCGGCAACGTACTCTACTCGCCCGCCACCAGAGGGCGGCACCTGCCACATATCCGATATCCTTATTCCGCTACGTCGGTTCGAGACCTATTTTCCTCCTCAATATTACGACATAGGTGTGACGTCAATAACTCTCTCTAGCGTCAGTGACGTCATCGCCTGCTTGATACTCGCCTTTCTCGAGGAATTTCTCTCGCCAGAAATATTCCCGAAGTCTCTTGGCCGGGAATTGAACCCGTGATCACGGAACCTCACTACTTCCTGACCTTGCCACGAGCTTGAGACATTTAGTTATCATTTTGTAGAACCTAAAAATCCGGTTCCTCATGATTATATTGAGTCGAATTTTTCGCAATGAATTGTATTTTTGCCCAGGGTGGTATTTTAAAAACGGTATCCCTGAACACCTGTCCCGCGAGCGAGTAGTAGTGAGGGGGGTGGGGTGAGATGAGGAGGACGAATTAGCCCTTGTCGAAGGTCGACCGGTGTCCCCAATTAATTCGGCGATGTCACAAGTGCGTTCGTGCTCAGGAAATTACTAGGATCGCGGTTCGTCTCCATCTCATTCGATTCGATCAAATTATCCTTAAATAAACCCGCTGTTGTTGCTCACATCAATTTAGCGTGTCTTGACAATTTTCTTAAGCAATATATAATATTTAATAAGTATTATTTTTTTTAATTTTTCGTGCAGATCGCAAAATCTTGAATCCCAAGCTATTGTTTTCCGGAATCTCGAATCTTAAGCTAATTATTTTTCAACTATATTTCAGCATATCAAGTAATTAATTTTTCCAAAATAAGCGAAGAATTGTTTTTTAAAAATGAATTATCTATTGTAGTACATGCAATGTAATAATTTGTTTAGTTAAGTGCGTTCAATTATATACGTAGATGACGTCACTCGAGTCTATTCAAATATGCATATGAGTCACTCTGAACGTCTTCTGAAAACTAAATCGCATATACAACATGAAGATCAGTTGATACAATGTTTAAGGTTCTCTGCCTGCTGACCACCATGCTTTTTAAACTAGGACAGGTACACTGTATCTCGGTGTTGGTCAGTAATGTTATGCGGGACAGTTTTGACAAAGTTGATGTTGCCTTGACCAGTGGTCTCTCGGCGTTTGTTTATCCGCTCCGCTGCGTGTCCCGGGGCAAGGCCGTCATCATCATCGTCGTCGTCGTCGTCGTCGTCCAATGCCAACCTCATTCGCCTTATTATCGCCTCCAAATGTCAGATTCCTAAAAATGCGTCTTCGTTGTTGAAGCGTTCGGAGCGCCACATTTGGCGAAACTTACTGAGACCATGTCACAACAGTTGTTAACGTGTTTCCCAACTGGAACAAATCTGATAAGAATATTATACTATAAGGGGTAGCAGCTACCTACTTGACCGCCACCAGAGAGCAGCACCAATCCCCGTCACTAATCCACCTGACTCCGCTTCGTCGGTTCCAGACCTATTCTCCTCCTCCACTACATAAGTATGACGTCAGCTACTCTCTCACCAGCGCCACTGACGTCATCCACTGCTCGATAATCGCATTCCCGAGCAGGAAGGGGCGTGGAGGAATTTCTGTCGCCAGAAAAAGAGTTAGGGGTTTCGGTCGGGAATTGAACCGGTGATCACGACGAAGCATTTCCCTTCATTGGCTGGGGTGTCGAGGAAGATGGTGGCTTTGGGTGGCTCGAGATGTTTTTTGGGTCCCAGGAGGACACGAGCGCCACCACGACGTGACCAACCGGTTCCGCCGACGCATTTTTGTATCTACATGTATTTTGTATTATTGTATTAGCCACAAGCACTTTTTAAACTGTCCTGGTCAACTTGGCTTCCGTCGATCGGTTGACAAGCGCTCCTAGCGGTCAATTGGGGTTTGAAGAACCATGCGCCACTCGCGTTGATGTTTGAACCCTGTGTCGTCGCCCGAACAATTACGAAACAAGCGCCACCTAATAATAAATCGCGGAACCCATATCGGGTGATGCTGCCGCCAGCTTGCGTCAGTTTGTTTGGCCAAATGGCAGAAAAAACGGCCTTTGAATAGAAGTACGCCCGTTTCGTCTGACTTTCGCTCAAACAAACTGATTGTTCTGCTCAAGTTCAGGAACTAACTTCGATTGCGAATTAAGCATAATTTACACCAGGGAACATTTACAGTTTTCCTTTATGGAAATGTCCTTTTGTTCTGGTTAAAAACTGTTATACTCCCATAGTTCATCGCTAGGTCCAAACAAAATGACATTTTTATGCCGTAAAACGTCAACTGCAAGTGCAAGTGTCCAAACTTGCCATTATTAAAACTAAAACGGCATTATTCTTTTCTGGCAATTAAATTTGACTTTCCATATGGTCAGTATAATTTCTATGTTGAATAAACAATTCTATAAAAAATGAAGGAAAGAAAAGCATGGATAATTGTGGCATTGTAGTCGAAGTTGGGGGCAGCAGAAAAAGAGGAAGACCATGCAACAATGCGCATTATCTAAATTATTTTTCCTCGTCATTAGAATGAGACGGGAATCTTGTTTACCTGAAATTTACTGAGACAACTTGTTGTAGCTAAATTAACCTTTTTGAAATGCCACATGGTCTTAGGAAGGTGGGAAAAAATATCAGTAATGACTAATGGATAATTGCTGGATAATGCTGTATAATTAAGGTGCTCAACTTTTGATTTTTCCCGATGCATTTTCCGATACTGTCTAATCGATTATTAGATTTGCCGCCTCCCTACATGTAAGTATGGCACGCAGGGGAGGGGCCGGACCACTTTTTATCGGGGGATACATATCCAAAATATATACATCATCCCCCCCAGGACATGTACACGTCATCCGAGAACGATTTCCATATATTTGTTCGGAAATCAATTACGAGTGAGCGAGTGTGTGTGTTGTACCGATGTCTATCGATGATGCTCCGATCTAAATAGCTAGGCCAAAAAGTGACACACTGTTATTAGTATTATTGGTGATATTCCAGGCGCAGCGCCACTCGGTTATTATTGTATATTTTCAGCCTTCGAGTTTATGAGCTAGGTCGGTGCCTAGTGCCTAGCTCTTTTTTTTTGTATTTGGACGTTAGCTGCCAGCCCACATAATTACCAACAAACCTCATTAAATATATTACAGTCGACGCGATGGCTAGAAAAGAATGCTGAATTGTTCAAGTTTTCGGGTGGATCCTCCTAGGACCTGGCGACCCGGTTTTAGCCCATTGGATATGTTCGATGGATGCGAGGAGGAAGTTAGGCCTCGAATTGATGGAGCGAGGTGAGGCAGGTGCTGTCCTCTGGTGGCGGGCGAGAGTATGTGGCTGCTGCCCCGTGTTGTCAGGTAATCACAGCAGGCACCGGTCAGATTCCAAATGCATTTCCTTCCTGTTTTGTGAAACAGCACTCCGAGGTATTAATTGAATAAGAATTAGCAATTCGGGATCTATAGTGTGGCAAATGTCGCTGACATCACTGGTAGCACGTGATTGGCGCACGTGATAATGGCAGCGCCATTTTGGTCAAGTGGAGAGACGCCATTTTGGAATTTTCCTTTTTAATGGCAATGTTGAAAACTTCAACGACTGATATCTCGAGAAATACGCAACATCGAGATCAGAAATAAGTTGCGCTCGACTACAAATTTTCAGAACTATCTACAGCTCAAATTTTATTCAATTTAGTTAGCTTGTTTGCATATGAAATATCATGGGATGGGCACACAGGATATGTGCCAAAGTTAAGCATGCAAAAGAAATGTAAATTACATTGTTTAGGTCTGTTCTGGCTAGAATCGTATTGAGACAGTTGTAGTTTTATTTTTGGCGAGACAAACGTCATATTTCTTGCTGGGTTTGCCGTCACATTACTTTTTTGACCCCCGATTTTATGACTACTCGCATACCTCGATTTTCACGCTCGGAATTTCAATGATTGTTATTTTCCCCGCGAGACAGTTCAAGCTCGGTCCACCCTCAAGTGAGTGAGTGAAATAGAGAATGCATGTACCATTGATACATGTACGATACCTTTACGTTACATGTACTCGAGTTAAGTCGGCTATGCGGGTGGAAAGGTTGGTGGACAACCTTCGTTCGTTCGAGATCCTGCCGCTTGAGGGATATATAATTTGGGAGGTGGATTGACTGGTGATGGGGGGAGTGAAGGGAGGAATAAAACACAACCCCTCTTTCTTCATCGAAATGTGTTATGACGTAGACGAGGGGCGTACATGTATAAAGCTCAGAGGGTTTGATTGCAGGTCGTCGGAATGGGTGTTGCGCAGCATTAAGGAGGTCGTGGGTTTGGAGTCTGCAAAATCATTTCAACATTTTGGACACAATCTGAAGTGTATGAGGGCGAGTGCATTAGTGAAATCGAGAAAGTGGTTTAAGAAAATGCGACGCTTTTGTCGGAGTGTACATACGTGCTTTTCTATTTCGACGTTTATGCGAAACTTTATCCATCAACTATCAACAAACTAACGTCAAAATTTGAAACCCGTTCCGCCTTCATTTTAGCATATCGTAACATGGATACTAAAATCGAATGTGGAATTTCCTTAACCAAATACGTCATCGATCATGTCCCAAATAAATTGACTATATAGGTTTGGTCCTAGATCAAGCGACTATTATTAAATTATCTTTTCGTGGACTTTGAGTTGAATTTCTTTTTAGTTGCTTGAACCAAACAATATTAACATTTCATAAAATTGTTATTCACGTCCTGACAGAACTGAATGAAAAATGCCCGGAGGAATAAATTTAATTGGAATCGGCGGGTTAGGTGGATTAACTTGACTGGTCAGTGGCCTACTTTCGTGTGAAAAGTGACGTGCACTACAAAAAGTCCAATCCTGAAAAAAATTATCTTTTGAAAAAGGTCTTGTCGGATAATTTTCTTATATTTTGACAAAATGTTGTCTCAATTTTATCCTGTATGCTTCTCAATTTGAAAATGAGACGACTGCATCGCCTTTGGTTTTGTTTGGCGCCGACAGAGGGCAGCACAAGTTGGATAGGAGACCGGAACTGTATTATAACACTTTGTAGTAAAACCACTTTTTTCCAGCACCACTTTGCCTTTCATCCCTCATAGATCAAAATGCATAAGGGGATTTGGGTTTGAGGGGAGCTCACTTTGTGTTCCAAGTATCTGCACAAGTGAAGAGAAGAATCACAACATGGTGACGTGATTTACAATGATGAAAATGCATATGGATGGAGAAACTTTATGGAACATGTGTTAATTGGACACTTGTTTCTCGCATAAATAAAAATTTGAAACGCTTTGCTCGGTCGCAAATGTGACGTTTCGTTCGGAGGTTGTCGTGAAGGTGAGTCGTAATTTACGAGGCGAACCTAATGTGGGAGCGCGTCATCAACAAATAATTGCTCAGTCGCATATCGAATCTGGTTTACCAAGACATTTCTTGAAATTTTATTATCATTATATTAGTTTCCATGACAACCGTATACGCAATATTTCTGGGTCAGTGTGAATTATGAATATTCAGTGTACGGGGTCAACTGTTTGTGATCGCCATCTGGTGGTGAAACCAACGCCACCAGAGGGCAGCACTTGGGGCCACACTTTGGTCTTTCAAATTTGATTCTCAACATCAAATTACGTCATTTGCGCATGCGCACAATCCACAATTCCACTCAATCGATGGTTTTGAGGGAAAAGAGTATTTTCGTCATGAGTTTGACTGAAATATGAAGTTGAGGAATCCACTTCGATTTCTGGTCACCTCAGAGTCCCCAATTTCAGTATTTCAGAACCACTGCGCCCACGAAAAAGGCACAATCATCATTCAGCTGTTTCACTGAATTACAATTGGACTAATATTTGCAAAAATCACATTCACTTACCTCGCTAAACTCAATCAGAATCCATAAAATTCACAATTCTACTACATTTATTTACAAATAATTAGAACTATTTTTTTGGCGGATTACGACGGAGTCTGCGACTGTGCGTGGCCACTCAATGAGATTTTAGAACACATTAAAAAGTAGAATCCGAATGCATTTCACTATAATTGACACTGCACAAGATGGCCGCGCCCATCATGGTATCTAGCATTTATTGCAACATTGTTGGTTTTTATACAAAAGCGCTTTTAAAAAGGGACGCACAAAACCCAAAATGGGCGAATCGATCATAAAATGGACATAATCGAGTGGCTCGATATTATCGATGCAGACGATAATCATTTTACGAATTTACGGTGAAATTTACGTATTCACCAAGCACACTTCGTGATGACGAAAATAAGGTTTTCAGTAATCCTCAGTTGAGACCTTGATTTTCTCAGAAGTTGCTCCGAAGTTGATTTTGATTTTGAGAAAGACCAAAATGCGCACCCTGTTCATACTTTTAGCACACTTCTCTCGTGGTTTTCTCTCCCCAAAGCACACCCCTTAATAATATTAGCGGAGTTGTGCCGTATCTTTTAAAGGCGCTCTCGAGCTCATCTAGACCACTACTTCTATGAATACCCTCATGATGATGATGATGGGTGCGTTTGCTCGTTCGCATGCCGATAACTGCGTGTTTATTGACACTTATTCGCCACTTAGGCCACTCGTAATGCCTGTTATTTAAACAAACATTTATTTGCGCGCACACACTCGTGTGTTCAACGTAGGTTGTGTAATTGGCGGGGGAGGGAGGAGGGGTTGAGTCGTGAGGGGGTTTAAGGCGAGCATTGCCCCACTCCCCAAGTAATGGGGGTTTCGCGTGACTACACGACGTATCCGTACTACCTGACGTGCCGCACGCCATCTAGTGTCAATTTACGCAATCGACTTAACAATAATTAAACTTAACTGCTCGGCCGTTAGAGAGCGTTTTTCTTTTTCTTAATTGTTAGTTGTTTAGCATAGAAAACTCATTGATGCGTTCGAGATTGCTTCGGAGATGTTCGAGGCGAGTTGAGCGTATTGCTCAAGGGTGGCGCTGTGATGCTGTTTTTCCATTTACCACGGTGGTAGCCTCCTTAATAGAATTGGGTAGGCAATTTTTGGAATGGGACTAGTTCTAATTATAATACATTAATTTGGATGAAAAGTACCTGTGGACTCGAATTAAAAATGCGTGTGAGGCCACCGTGATGTGAGATAGCCTAGTTTTTCAGTGTGGTCCCGTGCGGGAAGTAATTTTAAAAGATTGTTGGTTGCATAAGAAGAAATCCTCATCTATATAAATAGTTCCAGGCCAGAGTATCTATATGCATGTATAATAGTGCTACAGTACATGAAGGGATAAAAGCCAGAGTGGTGGGTGATGTTTGCTTAATTCTTGAATTGAGAAAAAGAGGTTTTAGTACACTGTAAAAAATCTGATATTTGTGATAACATTTTCCCTTTTGAGTTGTGGAAAAACTAAGATAAATAAATTGCATTAAATTAGATTCTCTTATTTTAAAGGCTATAAAATAACCGATTCGATATTCGATCTTTTAAGACATAGGGCCTAATACACATAGGGCCTAAGCTCTGAGAAGGGTACAGAATCTTCCTGTTGTGATCCGTCACTTCAGTGAATTAAAAAAAAAAAAAAAGACAATATTTTATTTTGAAGTTGTCTCATTTTCAAATTGACGCGTTCACATGATGAAAGTGGGACAACATTTTCTCATAAAATGTGAAGAAAATTGTCTGACAGGATAAAAACGTTTCTCAATAAACAATTTTTCGAGATTTAAGAACACCGATCTCTTAATTTTTAAGATAAGACTTTTTGCAGTGTAGAAGTGTTATAATACGGTTTCGTTTCCCCATCCAACTTGGGCTGCCCTTTGTTGGCGCCGGACAAAACCAGAGGCTGATGTCACATTTTCTTTTGATAGTTTAATACGCTAAGAACATCCAAGATTCCATTTTTTCGCTGAAATAATAAAACCAACTTGCACCACTCTTACTTTCATTTTTTTATACTGACGGTATAATTAAGTTTCTACGTCTCAGCTGAAGAAATGAAGTGTGCACTAATTGGAGATGGAATGACTAACGTGCGAAGGTGGAATAAAAATAGAGACCTGTTTTTGGGGCTGTCATCATTATTCACGGATTATCCACGGATTATCCACGCGTGCGCAAAGTCGTTTTTTAATTACAATTCTAGTTGACCGTGTGTGTTCCATACACATGCAGCTATTATGTAAAACAAGAAGGCTTTGCCTGGGTTTACATTTACCGGCTATTTTACGTTTACACGATAAACGCAAACGTTAAATGTAAAATAACAGTTATACATAACTACATTTTGCGTAAATAACGCAAAGACGAATCAGTCATTACCAACAATAAATAATATATGGTTAATCTCATTAAGATAGCGTTTGAAATTTGGAAAGGCTTTAATGTGTAGAAGACCGCATTTATTTATTTCATATTATGGGTGTTTTATGCTTGATGATTCGGTCGTTTCGGGTTTTGGCGCCGACATGAATTTGGGGAAAGCACTGGTCACGGTGGTCAGGTGAGCATCCAGATCTGGTTTGCTTGGTAAACGTTAGGTTAGTTTTAGATCTTCATGAGAACTGATTCCGAACGTGACCGCAGATTGGGACGTTCCGTGATCACACGAGGTTCAATTCCCGATCTCTGGAATTTTTCCTCCACGCATTCTTTCCCAAGCAGGCGCTGACGTCACTGACGCTGGCGAGACAAACTGACTACGTCATACCTATGGCGAGAAGGTGGAAAAGAGGTCTCGAACCGATGTAGAGGAGTGAGGGGATCGGATATTTCTGGCAGGTGTCATGTCCTCTGGTGACGGGGCGAGTTGTGTCGCTGCTGCCCCGTGTAGCCAGGCAATCACAGCACACACCGGTCAGACTCGGTATCAGTAAGAAGTCTCGAGTTCCAAGTGAAGCGAATAGATGTATTGAGGCGGTTTGACGACGAGAGAGCCTAATATGATTTTTTCGGCCACCAGGGTTCGCCGCTGTCCACTTAGGTGACCCTCGCCAATGACACGAAGGGCGGACGAATTTCCATTCGTAACGAGCGTGTGTATGCTCTCTCGTCGTCAATTCCGATAGAAGTGGGGGTGGGGGTGGGCTAAGGGTGAAAGGGGATTGTAGTTGTAGGAGTAAGTCCAGGGGAACTCGAAAGCTCGACCCCGACGCCGTGTGTCCGCGTCACACCCTCTGTGCATACTCTGGTCATGTATTTTTATTCGATTTCAGGCGAGATGCAAATTAGCTCGGTGGCGGTGTCGGCTGCGTTAAGTGGCCGCATATGGATGTCCAGGGACGACTCGGTGGTGGTGCTGGTGATGCTGGTGGTGATAGTGGTAGGGGTGGTCGTAAAATGTAGCCATCCGGAGTTGAGGGAGAACTGTTTTCTCGGGCGCTAGTTGTTGTAATGGTCGTTGCTCGTCAACGTTTGGGATTCCAGGTTCACAGTTTCAGTGTTGGGAGATCCATGAGCGCAGAAATTAATTGTTCAACGCGTTTTTGCAAAAGTTCAATTAATCGAATAATTAATGAAAATTGAAAATTAAAACTTTTAAACGAAGTTGGTCTCTCAGGCCGTCTGTGATTCGACAGCTCAGCAACAGCGTAACTCAGCGCCATGATAATTACGCAAATTCTACAGTCAACGCGACATATTTCAGGTCTTTATGTCGTGGCGTTTGCCAGATATGAATTTAATAAACAAATATAATACAGAGGTTAGGCATGACGAATGTGCGCGCCTGGTGGTCAAAGGATGCATGGATTTTTTTTTTTTTTTTTTACAAACATGTGTCGCCATCTATCGGCAGTTAGAGGAGACTGAGAGGCGGGACGATTGAATGAAGTTCTTTTTGATTTAGATATAATTATAGATGAGCACCGAAAACGTCGTTTCATCCGTTTCTAGCGGAGTACTCTCCTGTCTTTCCATCCGTCTTTAAACAAATGATTAATTCATCTACGAACACGTACATGTCCCCAACTAATAAATAGGAGAACTAAGCACAGTATGCTCCCCGTCCGTTCGCATTGAGGTCGCGCTCCGAATCATGATTACCAAGTGATGTGAGTCACGGTGATCAATGTGTTCCGTCGCATTTGCCGCATTCGTGTTGGGCGCACGGAACCTCCGAGACGTGTACTCTATACATCCCATTTATCTTAATCGTCGTCTACAATTGCACCAACTTAATATTAGTCGATTCCTTCAATGGGGCTTAATCAGTTGTTGGGACGGGCGTCGGGGACTGGACACGTACAGGGGCGTAAGGGGGTGGTGAGGGGTGGTGAGGGGTGGCGAGGGGTGGCGAGGGGAGGAAGAAAATGCAGTGGCGGATTAAGGACGCAACAATCGCCGAATGTCGTGACAAACATACAGAGAAATAGATAGATTGAGCGGCGGCTAGTTGTCACTCGGTTCGTGGATACGAAACGGGAACAACGATTTTTCTGGTCGCTGGAGTCCTCAAATGATTTTTCAGGTACGTGGTTTTAAGATTTAAAAGAAGGGTTAAAGTTACTAACGTCAACGAAAAATAGATCGCGACGAGGATGACGTTTCAAATTTTAGTTCCTTTGTTGTTTAATAATTACGAAGAAGGTTTCGAATTTGTGATTCCAGGTATAGAAGTCGTTCAAAATATTGCCACCTTTTTCACATACAGTGTGTTCCAATAAAATCGGGACCAAAAAGATATATTTTCACATGTAAAATTGGTGTTGATTTATTTGGTGCACCCTGAAAATGACCGTTTCGAGGGCATTGTTGCGATGTTGGATCAAAAACAGCAGCTGTTTATGAAGGCAACCACGATTATTGAGTGGTGACGTCACGGCCACCATCCCAATGAGGGTGTCTGCATGATCCAGGTGTGAGTGCCTTACCTTGGCAGCGGACAGGAGAGGGGAGCCGAGATGAGGCCCCGAAGATCCGATCACGTCACCGCCGACTGATCGTGCGCCCGATCGAGCTTCCTCACATCAATCTCTCCGCAATTCTCGCCGTCTCGGCTCGATGGCGACCGACCTCTCCATCAAAGTCGTACGATTCCCCCACCCCCACCTCTTAAACCCGCCATCCAACAGACCCCCCCTCCAGTACATTCTTATTCTACCTGTCGCTGCTCACTCGTTCTCCATACACACGCGTAAATGACACGCGTAATGCACTCGAGTCACACTCGAGTCACACTCGAGTTGTGCGACTCCACCATGGGTTGCTGGAGGACTTCTACTCCCTGGTGTGGGACGTCTTCCGTTCGGGACAGCTGGCGTCATCCTGTGGTGGTGGTGGACGCTCGCAGAATGGAATTAAGATTGGCCGCTGTGTGGCGCTCAATATGGTGACGCGACAACTCCATACCATACATGTTACGCAAATCCAACGCGCGCTCTCTTTATTCATCAATGGCAGGTTCTAATTAATCGTTGCACTGAAAAACAACTCACGAATGTCATTTGCATACGACAATCAATGTTGTAAATAAAAAAAATGTAAATCAATATCTATGTATATTTTTCAATTTCTAGGTTCCCCCATGGGACTTTGGCAGCCTGTGCGCCCTTGAGCCCAACCTACGGCAAAGACGTTCAAGGAGGCGACGGATTCGGGCGAGAAAACTGGTAAGTCTTTATTCAAATTATTTAATCAAAATTTATTCAGTCAACCTATTCAGTAAATCAGTAAGACGATATTTTAAATTATCATTCCTTATGGCACACAAAAAAGAGCTATTTGAAATCCTAATTTGTTGTAACGAGCAACTATTTTATCCCTAAATACCGAGAGCGATGCTTCAGCTTACTCGAGATAGTTGAATCGCGATTGAGATTAGGGTGGAATGAGATTTCGAAATTGCAAACGCTTTCCCCAAATAGATCGCGTGGTCGTAGGGTATTAAAAGTCAAACGCACCCCTCTCCAGCACGTGTTTGGAAAATCTCGCGCACCTTTGAGATGGGCGCAGGGTCATTGGAGAATGAGTAGGACTTTATTGTCAAAGCACGGATTCGCCTATCTCACTCCAATATCCAGACGCACCCTGCTCGAGCATGCTCTGATAAATTGAACGGGACTATAACGTAGCCCACGTGACTCTAGGACATCTAGTGATGATACGAGGCGCCAATAGAGCGGCGGTAATTGCAAACCCCCGTTCATCTTCTTCGCACGTTCCCTTTCCTTCTTTCGAAATTCAAACGTGATGTTTCCAATCGTATATGTTTAACGGAGCGACTGTGGTGGTGGGAGGGTTTCCCGCCCCTTACGTCTCACTCCCCACCCCCACACAGCCACCCCCACAGCCAAATTGAGCAGGCGAGGCACGTCGTCCCGCAATCGGCAAAAGGCAAAGTTGGTCCTGACGGCGCTCTGGATGCGCGCGCATGTGCCGCATTACAATTGGCCGCACTGCGCATGCGCCGTGTGTTTAGTGGGCCCGTGTTGGTGCGCATGCGCAGACGCCAATGTCACAGCCGAGAATGGGGGGGTGGGGGTAGACTAGGAAAATTGATTATTTTTCTTTCGGATGTCGCGCTGACTGTGTAGACGCGTGTGTGTGTGTGCTGAGACTACCAACGTCTTAGAGACGTCGTAACCTCCGCCGCAGAAGACGCCGAATGCGTTTCGAACGCAAAGGGCTTGCGTGGCGTGCTGAAAGGGCATCCGGGAGCCCTAGCCCCGCCGCAACAATAATCGCTATTTATTAAGGAACTTGTCCGCTGTTATGCTTTTTATATCAGATGCGTGGTTAGTAGGATCTTGAAAAATCTTAAAGAATGGTGAAAATGGCCCTGCGAGGTCGCGTGTCTTTTCACTGTAGTTATTCTTCAATTGATTCTTCGCCTGCTCACGTCATGTCAATGGCGCGCGCTGCAATACGCGATTTAAAAAAAAATTAGGATTAACAAACGTTTGACAATTTCAATGTCGAATCTCTTCTTGAACGAAAATGGATTTTATTCCTGTTTTGTGATGAAATGCTCGATGTGAAATGCTCAATGTGAAAGAGTACTCCGATATATTGATTAAATAATCATTAGAAATTCGGGATCTAGTGTGGCATATGTCGCTGGCATCACTGGTATAGCACGTGATTGGCGCACGTGAGAGCGACGACAGCGCCATTTCGGTCAAGTGGAGACGCCATATTGAATTTTTCCGTTTTAATGGCAATGTTTAAAACTTCAACGATTGATATCTCGAGAAATACGCAACATCGAGATCTGAAATAAGTTGCACGCGACTATAAATTAGCGGAACTATCTACAGCTTATATTTTATTCGTTAAGCCGTTCTGAAATTAACTTTGTTTCTTATTGAGCGTGGCAGACTAGTGCAAGAAATGGTGTTCTCGCGAAGCCTAGCCTCGTTCACTGAATTTTGTCATTGTTTGAGGTTTCCGTTTGAAATGGAATATGTGAAAAAATCTTTTTTGAGGTTTTTCCATCCGTTGCTCGGTTGTGGTGGTGGTGGCCCCGCCCTCCACCTTCCCCGGGCAGCGCCGGTTGCCCACTTGCCCTCCCCTCCTAAATCACCTGTCCGCCCTCCCGCCGTGCGATGGGCATTCCGCGGAGGCCATCATCGTTCGGTATGCCGCACCCCCGCTCACCCGCACCCCCCACCGCCTCCGCACAAGATCACCAATCTCCGGGAACAAACAAAACAACAAAAAATGGCGGATTCCAATGAGAAATAAGAAATTAGAAATAACCCAGGCCACCGTAAATCCCTTCCAATTTTAAGTAAACACGTCGGAGACTATAGACATAGACAAAACGTGTTAGACCGAAACAATCTGACATATCTAATGTCTAAAAATAGAACTCCTCACCTAATTGAATTAAATAGGTTTTGCGGCATGTCATTTTTAAGAAAATTGTAACTTACCAAATGTAGACATTTTACGAACCTATGACCAACGAGGTCTTTAGATTTCTGAACGCACCAAATCATTAGATATCATAAAGATTTTAATTTATAAATAAAATGGAATAAAATTAGGCAATTGTCTATTCGGGATCGACAGACTCCTAAGAATAAGTTGATTGTCTTCCAATTTAAGACATTTGTGCGTCACTTTCTTCACTTGTTCGCCTGGTCAGTGCAAAAATGAGAAATAAACGCACCCTGTACCCATGCTCGTAGCAAAAGCGGCAATATTTCATGAAAGAGGGTTGCATCGAGCAATTAAATCCGCCCGGTCATAAAATTATCGTCCCAGTCGTTGCTGTTACTTTTTGTTTGATTTTTTTGCGCCCGTCTCTATATGAGTTCGCCATTTTTTGGCCATCTTTTTAATTTACGACAGCTGAGTTGCGGGACTAGTTTTTTTTTCTAGCTCGCTCCCTCTCCGCGTCTAAACGAAGGCTGCCCACTCGAACCAAACGTTTTCCTGACCAACCCCCCTTCACCCCTCCCCTTACCCCTCCTCACTATAATATACCATGATTTGAGGCGTCCGGCATTTTTGAAAATTCGTTGGTGTTTCATGACTTCATGCGAACGTCTTTAGGACTGAGCGCCGTCATCGGGAGCCCATTATTACATAGAATAAAACTGAGTCTGACCGTTGTATTGCGTGATGGTCTGGCTGCAACACGGGGCAGCAGTATTCTCGCTCGCCACCAGAGGGCAACACCTGACAAATATCACACGACTTCATCAGCGCTCCGATTACAACACCTCGATCAATATTGAAAATGCGTTCTAGATTTATTTTTAAAATGTCAGAAAAGCCAACGAACTGTAAGAGCTAGAATGAGCCCACACACGTCAACCAAAACCGAAAATGTCATTCGTTTCTCGCGAGATGGCGTGGAAACAACAAATCTTCCGTTTTGTTGGCGCCATCTAGAGAAAATAATTGGCCAAGCTTAAAATTAACTAAGTCACCTTCAACGCCTGCCACGGTTGTAATTATTGTAGGTTCGAATCTGGAAAGCATATGTGGTGGCGCACTACTCATCCTGATGTCTAAACGCACCCTGCGCGAGCACATTTGAATTAGACATGGCCATTATGAGAAGCGTCTAAACCAAACTCAACCCAAAATAATTGTAATTGGAACGCGCGAAATGTAAAATTGGTTGGTGGAATGTGATTTAGCAGCTTGCGTGTGGCGGCTGCGGCAAAGTGCTCGTCTTTTGCGGCTTTTCTGTCGCCGACACCACATCAACCTGAATAATTAATTGAAAAGCCATTTGAAAAAGGGACAGCCAGTGGGACATTGAAAGGGATCGAGGGGGAAAAGTCTCTCTTACGGGGACGGGGGACTGTGAAATTGCAAATGAGCTAATAAAATAAAATATTCGGTTTGTCAATGCTATTTGGTGGCGATAATGAAATTATGCTGTGGCGATGAATATAATAGCTTACTCGAGTTTCGCATTTTGGTGTTCTGTCCTCCGAGGAATAAATTCCCCGTCCTCTTTTATTGGGGTTTAGGTCACGACGAGACGATGTTTAAAATCAATCTGTGGTGGCGAGACGAGACACCTGTTTTTCTCGTCTCGAATCCAGCGGAAAGCGTCTGACCGGTGCATAGAGCAGCACCTGCCAGATATCCGATTTCCTCACTTAGTTGCGTCGTTTCGAGACCTATTTTCCTCCCTCCCCCACAGGTGTGACGTCATCACCTGCCAGATACTCGCATTCCCCCGAAAGAGAAGGTGAATCTCTCTTCCAAAATACTCCATTGGCTCCGGGAATTGAACCCGGTGATCACGGCACCTCGCTACTTCCTGTCCTCGTGACTGCAACCGCGACACTAACGCCACCTGGCGGGTCGTCGAGCCATCGGGATTGTTCACCGACACGGGCGTCCACATTTCGAACCAGCAAAGGTACAGACGTGGTCGCCCCAGCCAACTGATGATCCCCGGTCATTCCGGTGATACCTGGCGAGAGAGTGAGAGGTGACGTCACGGCCGCGGCACCGCTTAATTGGCTCTGACACCTGCGCGCGGTCGTCCGTCATAGCGCGGAAACAGGGCTCCTCCCCGCCCTACGCCAGCACCCCCTGCCGAGCAATCAATTGAACGCGGCTAATTAATTACCGGCGCGGAATTGGCGCGCCACACTCGGCCGACCGTGTCTGTGCTGCCATCACCCCTCCTCCCCCTAACCACCCCTCACCACCCCTCAAGAAACCCCCGTCGAGGTGTAGCAGATATTAGGGCCGGACCCACTTTTGATTTTTTGGCCAGGGAGAAGAAGCAGAGGACGGAGTGGTGGTGGACTATTCGACTCCACCCCGTTTTCTAATCTGACTAAATACTGGTCGCAGCACCTGTACTCTGGTGTCCCCGGGGTTTCTTGAATTTCGGTTTTAACGAGCATTTGGGTTGTGTTGCTGTACTCAGACACTTAAGAGAATGGACCGCTAAATTATTCAAATCGATTTGGTGCTGGCCGGGTGATTTTACTTTTTACGCCCTGACTCTCTTGACATCTTCATCGGGACTTGAACCTGGTGATACATGCGGGAATTCTAATTTAAGTCATTTCATGTGATGTTGTTTTCACCTCAAAGCTTTTTAAAAAAAAAATAAGATATTGGGGGTGGAACGAAGGTGGATGGGCTCGAGTTCGTATTATTCAGTTTTACAATTTATGATTGTTCCACGAGCTAGGAGGAAAGGAGATCCCGACGGATATCTGATAGGTGCTGCCCTCTTGTGGTGGCACGGGTGAGTGTGTTGCTGCTGCTGCCCCGTATGGCCAGGCAATCATACTACACCAGTCAGACTCGTGGGTTTATGGCATAGAATTGTTATAACGAGGTCTCCAATCGACATTGCGGAGTGAGGGGATCTGATATCTGGTCCTCTTGTGGCGGAGGTGTGTTGCTGTTGCTGCTGTCCCGTGTTGGCAGGCAATTTCTTTTTCAATCTATTTTTCGGATAAGACGTATTTGACAGAATCGGTGGTTCGTATCTCAATTAAACTAAGCATTGTCGACATTTTATTCAGATTAGACTCTGCATCCATTAGTAGGAGGAGGAGGAGCAGTTGATAAACCGCGGACGATATGACGGAAATTGGGTTTTAGTTTTTAAACTTCACACGAATATATTTTTAATTTTTTTTTTCATATTTTTTAATGTTAATCAGAGTTTTTAATTCCTTTCCAAAAATTAGTCATTGTAAGCTCAACTGGTAAGTTCAAAATTTGAGACAAATTCAGATTTTCCAACGCGTCCTTGCTGTCCAACCCTGGTTCCAGTCGACCTCCTCTTAAATAAGCGTCGTCCACGAATGAATATAAAGTGAGGGGATTTCGGTGGCTCGATGATTGCAATTGCTTTTTTTTTCGTCGTCCTCTTCCCTCAAAATGAAGCCGAGCTCAAATCTCGATCCCGGAGTTTTTGGCGACATTGCTATGCCAGACGACACGTCCCCCAGTGCGATTGAGGGGCGGGTGGTGGTGGTGGTGGTGGGAGGAGGGGGCGCTGCAGTAGACCGGAAGGAAAAGCGCATTTCCTTTACCCTGTCGTGTGTGTGTGTACAGGGTAGGAGTGGCGAGGAGGGGGTGGGGTGGGATTCGTGCCAGTTCATTACTGCATTAAACTCCAAATCCCGGGATGTGATGCGCGGGAGCCCCGGGAGCCCCGGGACCCCGCCTCATCTCTGCTCGTGCCAACGTCGCGCAAAATACTAATCTCGCCAGACCGGATTTAAAAGAGGATAGTGGTTGGATAATGTCACTTAACAAACCAATTATTTTCATTTGTCAGACGGTCAGTTTAAAGGGTGATCGCACTGGTTCAATTCCCGGTCGAGACCTGGTGAATTTTTACAGCGAGAGAAATTCCTCACCGCGCCTCATTTCTCGGCAAATGCGATTATGAAGAGAAGGAAAAGAGGTCTCGAATCTAGGTAGCGGAGTGTGGAGATTTGATATCTAGTTGATGCTGTCCTCTGATAATGTTGCTGCTGCCCCACGTTAAAAGGCAATCACACAATGCGTGACAGACTCGATTTTAATTTACTTAATCATCCATTGAGAGATTCGCCACCTACCGGCATTTGTTGAACGTCTCTTTGAACGTTTTATTTTGTGTAGGAAATGAAATTTGCGAGGTTTCTCACTCGGTTGTTTTTGGCGACAACTAAATCCGGATCCCACTAATCTCCGTATGACTGTATATTTTGCGGTGAGCTGACGTTGGCGAATGCGCATGCGCGCCTCCTTAATCCACACCTCCTCGCCCACCCACACACTACCTATTTATTGCATTTCATGCTGTCACTTTAAGGGGATTTGCTTTCGGCCCGAGCAGTATTTATACTGAGGGGAAGGAGGGACCCGGATTGCCCAAAAAGATCCAGCGTCATTACGTGCCTCGCGACATGTCAACCTTTTTTCTACGTGAAATGTACGTGAGAAGCTCGGATCTCTCTCTTTGGAAGTCAACCAAAATTTAAGGGGAATCGTCCGGAGAATTTGAAAATTAATCTACTCAGGAAATAAAGTCGTTTAGTTGTAGTGTTTGCAGTTTTGAAAAGTGATTCAACAAATGTTCGATTGAGGATTCTAACTATGAGGACCCAAAGAAAACCCCAAGATGGCCGTAACTGTCAAGACCCCAAAGACAAATATTATCACCCAAAATCCCCCCCTAAATAATGAGAAGTTTCATTTCGTTGAAGAAATACGTTTCTTCGTGTCATGATGTTTCCAAATGTCCAGAAGGTCTGCCGGGTGATGTGTCCCTTCCTCCCCCTAATCCGTGTCCTCTTCATATGACAACAAGGTGACACTGCACATGCTGACAACTTCTCTTTCACGAGTGCCGCGACCCAAGTACACGGCCAGCAGTGTGACCAGACCTAATAAGATTATCGTCCAGTTGTGTTCCTGAACATCATCCTCGTCACCTCCATCATCCTCCGCCTCGGTTCGTTCTCTCTAATCTGGTTCCCCTCACGCAGGAGATCACCAGTTGGGTCTCCTCCTTCTTCCTCCTCCTTCCCTTCTTCCTCCTCCACTCTGATTGTCTTAAGTGCGCTGTGACACGCGACCTCAGCGACACCTCGTGTACGGAGACGGCGGGGATTTATCTTTGCCGGCGTTGGACGTGTCGAGACGTCAAGTCCATTGTCTTGATGTTATGGCAGGGCGAGGACACTGCACTGCGAATCGAGGCGACTTCAATCGGGACGCCGGAAAAGACTGCTGCTTCATTTTGTACTTTGTTTAGGTCAAAGAACCATGCTTCTCGAGATTGATGGAGGCGTCTTAAACTATCGATATTTCACAAACCATTGTCTCTCATTTTTCACAAACTGCCGGTAGATGGCGACATGAGTTTTCATAAACCATAGCCCCCATGCGCACCTGCAGCAGCGACCTCTGTCGTGGTCATCACGAAGGACGAGGCAATTTTGTATTAAATATATTCAGTTCCCGCGAGCGCCCGCTGAGCTCCGTGAACTTACATATTTTCGACTCAACTCATTGTGCCGTAAATCACCGGCGCCACTGGCCAACAGCCGAATGGTACATGTACACATGTACGGACATGTACATGTGTACATGTAGCGGAGGGAGACGTATTCTCTCTCTCTCGGAGCATCTCCATCATTGGACGCAGGATGGCCGTGACTGGCTTTACAGTTGAGACCCCTTTTTTCTCCTGAAGAAAGTCCTCGGAGGATTTATGTTCCTCGCGCACGCCTGGCCACGGTCACGCCGAAATCATTTCGTTCCCGTTCGGGTGTCTGTCTTTAACTGCAGCGCCACCTATTGCTCGTGGCGCCAACCACGTGTGGTTGATGGTCAGATGGACGGAGAATAGTTTGGATTGTCGGAGGACAATTTTCTTTAAGAAGTAAATTCATCTGTAAGTAATCTCGCATTTGGATGTGTTCTTGCCAATTTTCAAAATTTTAGATTTCAAGGTTGGTAGATAATCGCATCCAGGATAATGTTCACAAAATTTAATAAGGCACATCTCAAATTAATGACGAGGCCAAAGAATGGGGAAATAGTGAGGCGATGCTATTTAAATATCGATACTTCACTATCGAATTGCTTACTGTCATTGGTGCTTGATACATGGATGCTTGATTTTCGATAGTTCTAAAGTTCACGATCATCTTTGATTTTGTGACGTCATCAGCCACACTTCCTCCTTTTACCATCAGCTTCGCTTCGCGCCGTTTATTTATCCTCATTCAAATCTCCCGACTCTCTGTCTCTCCGAAATGCCGCTAGATGGCGGCACATGCCATGTGGTTCCCGGCGTCCGTAGATTCATTGAATTCAGATCTTGATGAACGTAACAGCATCAATTGAAATAAATTTCAATGTTCATTGAATTTGTTGTGCAGCAGGAAAAACGTCCAACGAATCGTTCGATCGAAAAATGAGTTTCCATGGCCATTGACCGGCCAAGCGAGGGATTCTGTTTCCATCAAAGTTCATGAACCACGGTCATTCCATGTTCCTCACGTACATTTTGGGGGGCGGCCGCTTTAAGCATGAACGCTCCACTAATTTGAGTTTTTTCCCCTTGGCCATGCAGTCAGCAACCTGACAAGTTTGTCGCACCCGTTAATTGATAAAATACGCGGATGTCACCTCAAATACCAATCAATTATTTTACATATATGTGAAACACATACTGTAGATCAGCATCGATATACATAAGTATTCGTCGTTTAGAATAATCATGGGCTGAAACATTCATTGAACTGGCAACAATATCTGAAAATAATACACGTATGATCCGCTAGAGGTTTAGTCTAAGAGATCACGTGTCATTAAAAAACATATCACGCGTCATATTATCCGAAACTAACCGGACGTAATGTCTCAAATACTTAGATCAGCGCAACTTATTTCAGCTCTTCGTGTTGTTGCGTGCGTGAAATATGAATGATGGTGTTTCGTAAATATTCAGTCGGTGCGTCCCATCCGGCGCATCATCCGCATCTGGATACGATGTGTTTTCAGTCCGGAAGGTAATGAATGTTCAAGAGTTTTTCTAATTTTATTCGCGAGGTGTCGCACCAAACGTATCTTTATTATTTTGAGGTATACATTTGAAGTAACCGTTGGTGTTTGTGGAATTCCTGCTACTCTTGACCGGTCCGCGGATGTCTAAAGAAGTAAGACGGGGGTCAACCTTTCGCCGAGTTGTTCGCTGTGACGTCATTGGGTTACTGGCGCGCATGCGCACTCCTCTCAACGGCCTAACGTGACCGATGCCACTGACCTTAGGTGCCGAATAAATAATTGCATCCGAGAGAGATGTACAGGTGTATATACAGAGGTGGTTCCATTTTCGGTAGCTCATGACGGCGTCTCAAAATGTTATCCGAGTTTGGATTTTTTTTTAATGTTTCTTTTACCTGCCCTTCGCCAATATCTGTGAAACCGATGAACCTGTCCACCAACCTCCCCTTCTCCCCTTCTCCCCTACTCCCCTTCTCCCCCTCACAACCTTATAATTTCTCGATCCTCGCCTCCTAACTACTCCCCCGTCCATCTACTCTTCCAAAATATTCGCTAATTTCGATGACCGCTCGAGTAAGTCACGACATCGTTTCGGCGACCTTTTCGCGGACGTTCGATAAATTATAGGGCTCACAAATAAGTTACCAAAATATGAGACGACTCATGTACTTGTAGCCTTGCGGGTGGTGGTGGTGGTGGTTGCTTCTCGGTTGGCCAATAGGAACTCGTTTTGTGCTCTTTTTTTGTACTAGCGGTTGGTTCAACCGATTCGGAACAAGATGAGTAACCGAACGTTGGAATCCGGAAGCCATTGACCTTTCGATGGCGATCGGAAGATGGAATCCCTGCCCCCTTATCAGCATCGATAATGGTTTCGGTTTATTTTCATTAGATGATCACAGTTCACTTGTGATTCAAATTAATGAAACGGTGTCTGGCACGCGCTGTGTGATTGCCTGGCAACACGGGGCAGCAGCAACAGACTCGTCCGCCACTAGAGAGCAGCACCTGCAGGCGCTACTTCGGTTCGACACCTCTTTTTCCTCGTGCATCACTAGCGCAGTGATTCTCAATCATCGCTTTAGACATGTTTTGTTCTTTTCGAGAAACCCTAAGTTTTCGAGCATTTTTAGAGCAAGGAAATGGAAAGGAAAAGGAAATATTAATGACCTTGAGTCGACCTTTGGCTCCAGATACCAAAAACGGATCTTGAGAAATGCCATTGTGAATTGAAATAAAAGTGGTCTTAGTTTTTAACTGGTTTTTAAATGATTGTCAAAAGACGATAAAACGTGTCTTAAATTTGAGCTATCGGATTTTGCAGTGTTTTTGGCGAAGTAAATTTCATGCAAATTGGTTGAATTTTCGCCTGTTTTTCGCCTAAATTTTTACGAAATGTCTGATTTCTTTTAGCTGGTGTGTTGCATGTGTAGGCATTACGAAAGTGAGCGGGACAAATTTGGCCGGACATCAATCCGGTTGAAAGGGAGCGAGAGTGTTTCGTTTAGATTTTCCCGATAAGCTGAGTGGTTTGAGTGGCGGGGTCATGACCCGTGTACATAGAACCCCGCGCAGCCGCCACTGGAGGAGAACTGGAGGGAGGGTTTGGGGGTTCCCCGGGTCTCCGATTCGACTTTGTCGGGACCTCACGCCGAGAACCTATTTCGATCCTGGTATTTCAAATGCCATCGTCTCATTCCATTCGCAAACCTCCGGAGGAATACTCTTGAATTTCTACATTTTACAACCAGGGCCCACATTTTGGTCTTTCAAATCTGATGTTCATAATTAAATTACGTCATCAGCGCATGCGCACAATCCCGAATGCGCGCAATTGAGGATTGTGCACATGCGCATATGACGTCATTTGATTTTTAGCATCTGATTTGAAAGACCAAAATGTGGGCCCTGGTCAAAATTAAAACTTGAATGTGCCCATGAAAAGGAAGGAAGAATCGCGTAGGACCGTTTTCCTCCAGCTTGGTCTTGGGCCTCTTTGCATCTTCCTTTCTTTTGTTCGCTAATCAAGTTTTCTTTTACCTTGATGTTTTTTCTATGGCAAACTTGTGGCGCCATCTAGCCGTTGCGATGTGAACCACAAAATCAGCAGAAAGAAATAATAAATGTCCTCACCTTTACACAACTGTCTCGAGAGTAAACGATTTTGGGGAAGATTCAAGAAAATAATCCCCCATTTTTGTTTTTTCTTCGAACTTTTTCAAAGGGCACAGATGGTTGGACACTGGAAGCTCTTTCACTTCCTCGTGCCCTGAGGTGACCACCGAAAAACGTAAGATGTCATCTGCTGCTCGCTAGATGGCGTCGCGATCTATCACCAGAACTAGGGCGCACCTGGTAACGAGAATTAATGTTAGCGCCTCAGTTCACGAGGTCACCAAAAATGAGTAGCTATTTCTAACCCTTTCAGTTCGTTGTGTCGTTGCGGTGACACGTACACCGTGGTTAAGTATTTCCAATCTTCTCCGCCGCGCGGCGCTCCCTGCTCGTTAATTTCCACCACCACCACCACCACGAGCTTCGATCGTCTTGGTGAGGAATTCGCAGGTGCTGAGAAAAGGGCAAAGGTGAGACGAAGATAAGACGATGGGGAAGCCGGGCTGGCGTTGGTTGAGGGGTGGAAAGAAGAGTTGGAGAACGCCTCAGGTTTTGCAACAACGCGCGTCTTCGATTCTTTCTTAAGATGTTGGCCAACGGACAGATGGCCGAGAAGAGGTATCTGGGGGTACCTGGGGGTGACGTGACGAGTCTACGTCTGCTGTGCTGCTAATTATGATGAGGGGGAATGATGATGATAGCGCGGGTCCTGCACCCGTCAATCCGCTGGAAATCGAGCTCTCAACGAGGCGACTTGGGGGAGCGAGATGACCTTCGACCTCCAAGGAATCCCCGGCCGTCTGGGGATCATCTTCTGACGCGTGTAGGTTGTCTGGGGTTGTGCTCTATGGAGGTACGATTGAAGAGAAAATCAGATTGTTTGGCGAATCGCGCTTTTTCTTTTATCTTATCGGTTTTGTAAATGTAATTGGCGTTCATGTTACTGGATAACAGCTAGCTCGTACAGTCGAATGAATGCATGTATCCTATGCTTTTATATTGTGATGTGACGTCATTGAAGGTGACAGTTGAGCTAGTTGAAGGTCAAACCGATGGACGTGCTAATTGCTAATCCGTTTTTAAATAATTATTGGATTTCGAAAATTGTGATTGCCTGGCCACACTGGTCAGCAACACTCGCCACCAGAGGACAGCACCGCCACTCGGCTACGTCAGTTCGAGACCTCTTTTCAATCCTATCTAATAAACCCGAGTCTGGCCGATGCACTGTGTGATTGCCTCGCCACCAGAGTGCAGCACCTGTCAGATCCGATCCACCTCACTCCGCTACATCGGATCGACACCTCTTTTTCTCTTCGTGACGTCATCATCTGCTGGATCATCGCATTCCCCGAAGACTACCTGTTCCCGGACACATTCGATTTCTAAGCCTTTTGTCAGTTCGTTGGTGCGGAGTAATTTTAACTCGTTTGTTTTTTTCGACTGAAGGAGGTCGTGTTTGAAATCTCCAAACTGTGGAGTTGATTTTCTTTATCGATTTGTTCTCGGATATCTCACCTGTGATGGCAACACTGATAAGGAGCGGAGTCGGTTGGTGATTTCACGCTGCCACCAATCGGGACAAGTCGAAATCGAAAACTGGGGATTAACGTCAACCTAGGTATTGGTTAGTAACTGGTAGGCCTTCCTAGTTCCCAGCAGGTGGCGCGACTCGCCGCATTCTTTGTGCGTGTAATTCGAGAGAGCCGCGGTTTGGCCCAACGATAAATCGCCAGATGCACGAAATAAACAAAAACATAACAATCTGCGCATGCTGTGGCCGCTTAGCTTAGACATTTTCCGGTTTTGAAGCCGCGCTCGCAAAAACACATTAAGCGGCAAAAAGTGAACGAAAAAAAGGGGCAAAAAATAAATAACCAAATAGTTGGCATTATCCAACAACACACCATGTGAATAATGTTTCAAAGTGCAATTTCATGCCGCCGCATTAAGAGCTATTTTGTTTTTCGACATAAATCAAAGAATTTGTTTACTCAGAAAAAGTTTTCACTAAATATGTTGTACTTCTATTCATTTTCTTTGCTCGTTCTTTTTATTCCTAGTCACAATTGTGCTTGAGATTAGGGCAACTTGGACTTGGAAGTCGCAGGCTCTTTCCCGAAATAGATATGGCGCGGTCGAATGGTATTGAAAGTTAAACGCACCCGCTCCCCGGCACGTGTTTTGAAATTCGCGCACATTTATGATGGGGCGGATTGACATTCGAGAATGAACGGAATTCTCTTCTCCGAGTACGGACTCGTCGATGTTGCAATGACTAGACGCACCCCTCCTCAGCACGTGTTTTTTAATTTACGAGTGCATTTGAGATGGGCGGATTGTGATTTGAGAATGAGTGGCACGCTCTTCTCCGAGCACGGACTCGTCGATGTTGTTGCAATGGGTAGACGCACCCCTGCTCGAACATTTGCTCGTATTAAGTGGGCTCGGCCCTTATGACTGGAATGAAGGAGAGACAATAAATAATGAGGTAAAAAGTATGTGCAATGTCCGGGGCGCGCGAAATGTGACGGCGGAAACCGTCGTTTAGCTGCGGGTTGTCCCGCAACGGCGATTGGTCCGCTGCTCATTCGTGCGTGCGGTGGCCATCAAGAAATGGCTCGTGTGCGCGTCAAGGTTAACCGCAGGGACGCGGACAAACATGTTTTCTGCGTGCGTCACAACCGCCCCATCAAACTAGCCATTTTTTTTAAACCGTACTACCTGGTCCATGAGTTGCCTGGGCCTGGACAGGCAGTAGACCGAGACCTCCGAGGAGGAAAGAGGTCTCGAACCGACGTAATCGGATATCTGACAGGTGCTGTCCTCTGGTGGCCGAAGAGTAATGTAACTGCTGCCCCGTGTGCGGAGGCAATCACACAATGCGTGACAGACGCTGTGTCTTTTGGCTAGGCGTTATTTGCGACTAAGATGAAGTCGCCTTAATTTGCAGTGTGTATTGGAGAAAAATGTGGTTTAGAAAATTTAAATATGCCGAGATGAAGGGGGGTGGAGGAGGAGGAGGAGGTGAGGCCTGATACTTTCATATTCGAACTGCGCACCAATTTATTGTTGCATACATTATCGCCTGGCTAATTGCGACTAGATAACTTTTGGCGGGTTTTTTTTTTGTTCTTTCAACGCGCCCCAATTGAGGCAAGCTGGCGCGCCGCGGTTAATAATGCAGGCGCTAATCTAATTGGCGGCTGTAAAAGGCGAAATTGTCGACGATCGTCGTCGTTGGAGGGCGCGCGGGATGTGCGTTATTTGCGTCCCCCACACCTCCCTCCCCCACCCCCTTTACCTCGTACGTGACACCCGGGTTGCCGCACTAAGACAATAGAAACGTGGTGTTGTCAAAAAGGCGAGATCGAAATTTGGGGGATGGTTGGTGGGGGTGGGTTAAGGCTCGGAGGGTGAAGGGGGGCGGGGGCTTTCTTTGAATATCGACAACGAGGGTGGAAGGTCTAGAGTGCAATTGAGGTCCGTCTGTGACGTCAAATTCAGACGCGACACGATCGTACTGTGTACAGTATAGTTATCGTTTCATTAACCGCGGATGTTAAGATTCAATTCGAACGGCTAAAAAAATCATTCAGCCTCCAGTGGACAAAGGACATCCGTGATATTGGTTTAAGATTTAAGAAACCATCACTGTACAAAATCGTCACTTCCGGTTTCTCACGTAGTCGTCTCACGATTACGAGAGACGAATCGTTGTAGCCCAGTCGGTATTGTGACTAACTGTGGCTCGGCGATCCCGGGTTCGATTCCCGGCACGGGCTCTCGAAAATTTCGATCCCGGGATCCTGTCCGTCTTCAATGCGTTACGCGGCTAATCGGTGGTGCGGCGATGCACAGTTCTCGCCCGATAGGCCAATGAATACGGTGACGTGGCAGGTGAAAGGCGGGAGATCATACCAAATATCATATTCTCTGATTTCCGGTGTATCGTCCGCGGCTGATAAATACAATTCGCGTATCCGATTTTGAGGTCTTCATTCTGAGCACGAATCCCGTGCTCTGCTGGTCATTTAGTAATTGAATAAAAATGAGTTAGTGGCGATGTTAGGTACGATGTTGATGCGGACAACATTGTCAGCGCCTGATGCGGCGGGAAAAAAAACATGAACCCACCAGAACCAATTTATGAGTTTTGTGTTTCCCCTTTTCTCGGCTCGAAGCGAAGATACATAAACATGGTGACGAGAGATTTTGATGACTTAAATCTGTAGGCGGGATTGTGTTGGAGAAGGGACGTAGCTTGTATACTAATTAGTCCATAGTGTGCTCGCTGGAAGCAACCAACAAGTAAGGAAGAGCTTTTACGTGCGGTGGTTGTGTTGGGGGATGGGGAGTAAAGAGGGATAAGGGGGGTTAGGGTGAGGAGGACGCCCCGTTCACTTTGCATAGAAATGGCGCACGTATTTGCTTATACAGAGGGCGTGTGTGGGTTGATGGCACAAAGGCCGCGGCAGTTCAGGTGGTGGTGGGGTGGTGGAGGGTGGACCACCCGCCCGCATCACTACCACAGCCGCGAGCCTTAATTGCAACCGGAATTTTTTTAGCACCCCTCGATCTCTCTCTCGCTTATCTTCTCTATAGGTGTGTGTGCTCTTCATTAGGGGGACCGGATTGGAGGGAGGTGTTTTGGGGTTAGATATTATTCCATCTCCTCTTTCTGCTCGGGTCATACGTGTGTAGACGTGAAAACAGGAAGTGGTGAGGTGGCATGATCGGGGGTTCAATTCCCGTGGAGAAATTCCTCCACTCGCCTTCTTCCTCGGGAAATGCGATTGCAATCCTATATTACAAAACAAAGATTTTGATTTTTCTGTTCGGAGACTTAACTGTCGATCGGCTCAATAAAATGGCATAAAATTTAACATACCCTTAGTAGACCACCACAATTCGCTAGCGACGGAATTTCAGATCTCGATTATCAATATTTAATATTAAAATAACCTTTACCAAATTCTGGATAATTTTCCTTTCGCTTCAAACTTAAAAAATGGCGTCTCCACATCAAAAGCATGACGTCGTCGATTTCACGAGACA
>JAQGBY010001295.1:0-30720 GCA_034698785.1 Mycogona germanica
ACCAGTACCCCGGGATCGAAATATTCGAGAGCCCGCGCCGGGAATCGAACCCGGGACCGCCGAAACCACAGTCAGTCAATTATTATATAAGAGTTTATCGCCGACTCGTGTTCGCCTTTTCTCGTCTGGTGCTGTCCCGGACATTAACTTTTACTATATTTAGTCGTTGCCAGAATGATTTATTCGTTTGATTTGTTCACAAAAAAAATGCTCTGATTGAAATTTGTAGTAACAACTCGCAGAAATCGCCAACGCACCCTGTACCGGATCCGCCAGCGCGCGAGGGCAATTCGCCTATCGGAAAAAGATGCGCGTGTCGCCCGAGCAGAGAGATCCTGATACGGGGCTTTCGTCTTTCGGTAGTAAAAGATTCCAACTTGGCGAACTTGCAATGGGGGAGGGGGGACGGCCGATGGTTACATAAACGGAAAGAACGGTGTTATGAACAAGAGAGGTGGCGGTTCCATAGTGAGCGTGTGTGTGTGTGTGTGTGTTTGGGGGATGACAGGGTGGTGAGGATAGGGGGTGAGGAGGGCGGGCCTGGCATTAGCGTCTGGAGACTTTACGGGGGCTAAACGACAAGATATGGTCGAGACAGTTGAAAGAAACAGCCGCCGAGAGAGTTAAGAGTCGCGGCGGCGCAGACGTCTTCACGAGAGACCGAGCATCGAGTAACCGGAGCTAACCTTCACCTTCGCCTACATACCATAAAGACAAGTTCACCTGAGACCTCCCGCGAACATAACACAGGGATTTTAAAATTGAAACAGTCATTTCGAAATAAAAATATTTTAGTAAAATTCTTAATAATTTATTTCTGTTTAATATTTTAATTATTAATTGAATTGCTGTTGAAGATTCGACGCATCTAAGTTGGTTGGGACAGACATGGTGGTGCGAGCACCAGGTTCGATTCCTGGCGCGCTCTTGCGTTTATTTGATCCCGGGGTACTTATAATGAAAATATGTTCCTCGTATAAAGCTGAAACACCGAGGATAAAGAAATAATGGAATTTTATAATATATTAACAGCGCCGAACAACAGACAAACGGATCGGCGAACTCCAGAAACAAATTTCTTTTTAAATTTATTTTACTGGGTGGAAAAAAAGGTTTAACTATCACGGAGTTTTAAAATCGGCTAGCTCCAACAAAATGTCGAAGTTATTTTAAATTAAAGACGATGTCTTAAGGACAATGAAAGCTAGATAGATATAGCAGTGTAGCAATGTGGCCCAGTAAGTAAACGTTCTAAATTTTTAATGTCTTCAAATTATTTTCGGTGACTATGACGGAGTGTAGCGTTGGTCAACGAGAAGTTATTTTCAAATATCCACCATTACTGTAAGAGTCGGATTACACTGCTATATCTATCTAGCTTTCATTGCCCTTAAGACATCGTCCTTAACTCGACATCCGACTCGGCGTGCTTCGGCACTATTTTAGTTATTTTAAATATTTAATCAACAAATCTGCAGAAACAAACTACGAGCACGTGTATAATTTTGAAATTCGACCGATTCGCCACATTTCGTCTGTTCGTGTTCTTAAGAGCCAAACATTAAGATGATCAACTCAGATAACCGGTGTTCTCATCTCTGGGTGCGAATTATTATTTTTCTGGAAGTTCACATAACCGTCATATGGGATAAAGGGGTATGCTTAATCGACGATGGTCTCATGAGGCGTCACCCAGGCGGAGACCAGGTTACACGAGACACGACACACACATATACCCGTATGAAGATAAAAAAGACGTTTTTGAGGTTATTGTAAAACCTTAAAGATAATGGGAGCTCGCACGTTCTTCGGGGTCCCCGTGGCTCGTTTCCCCTCCCTTCCACCCTGCTGCACCCCTACAATGTCTTCCGATATACTGACGTATAGCCGCGCGGCAGTAAAACGGAGCGTGGGTGGAGCGGGAGGAGTGGATGGAGGAAAAGGAGAGAAGCTCCGGTGGGAAAGTAGAAAGGTGTGACTTGTGTTGGCTGCGCATGAAGGAGCTCATCCGCGCGAGCGCTCGACGCACATGTCACGGAGACCGGAAGATCGTCGGTCGCCCATGCCGCCCGCCCACGCCTTACCTCCCGCATTGTCTGATGCGCGCCTTTCCCTCGCGAAAATTCTCGAGACCCTATTGCGCCGATCAGCTAACAGCTGACTGCATCTCGAGCACAGTTTAATGTAGTGGCCACCTTTTTCAGTGAAGTAATTTTGTGATCAACATATCCGATCCATAATAATTGTATGCACTATAAATATTATTTATTTAAAAAAATCGAATCTGAAATCTCATTTAAGTTTTTTTGCTTTATTATGATTATTTATCCTCTCGTTATTTGCGCCATGAAACATTAATAACAAGTAACTGAAAAATTACAATAATACGTAATTACAATTACAATATGTACCCACAAGCAGCCCCCAAGAGAGGGGCCTATGACGGGGGTCGAACGACCAGTTGTATCTGAGCTATTTGTTAAGGAGGTCCAGAACTAGAACTAGAACCCCCCAGGAGGCGACCTGATAATTTTGCCTAGCCTCTTGTAATAATTTATTGCAATAATACTGTACACCTTCATTTGTAGCGTAGGATTAAATACCTGATTCTCTACTCGTTAAACTCTGCTGGTTAAAACGATTCAGCTTCACAACGTCCGCTCTAGTTCGAAGCTCAGTTGGTTTAGAGACTGACTCTGGCACGGCTTCGATTCCTGGCCCGGGCTGTCGAAAATTTCGATCCCGGGGTACTGGTCGTTCTCCTCGCTTAGTGCCTAAGCACCATGAGGGGATGTAACGCCTGTAGTGTGGTTGACTTCAGTTGATTGGGTAGAAAAAGCTATATTTGTCGAGCTAGCTATTGAATGAAAATTATAACCAACTTTATTCAAAAGTGGTCTAACTTCATCATATATGGTGTATGAATTATTTAAATCGCAGATTTCACTACACATATTTGTATACAAGTAAAGTCCATACTACAAATATTAATGCTTGAGTAGCATTTATTCGTGTTGCACTGTAGTGGTTAATCGGATTTACACTGTATGCTACAAATATTCAGGTATTTTGAACAATATTATCTTTGTTTCATTGCATCCGGAAAATATTATTCTTGTACCATTAGTGCATTAGAAAATTTCTCAGAGTCTGTCATAAGCTCCAAGGGGTTGTTTAAAGAAACACGATTTTTATGCTAAGAACATCAAAATATTCCCTACTCTTTTGCGAATCTTTGAGACAGCCGGCAAAAACTAAACAGTCGTATCGGAAAGATTATACGAGTGCTTTCGACGTTCACAGTCGTATATTTGATAGATTATGCGCTTCATATTTTTCGTCTATAATATACGATGTCGCTGCTGACGTCGGAAAAGCGATTGCAAAAAGAAACGACATCGAAAATTGATCAGGTGCCTCAAGCTACACAAGATTCGGAAATGGGGTGAATCTCTCCCCCTTTTCACGTAGAAACACGGCAAGCTTGAGTCGGGTCAAGCTTGGCTGAAACACCATTGAACTCACATGTACAACCATGTTTCTTCGAGTTTGTTCCACCAAAACAGATAACAGTATCTCGTAGGAGCACATTAAGACCTCAGGTACTGAATAATTTATTTTTTCAACTCGGGCCTGAGTGAGTGCAAAGTCCGTATTGCACAATTTGGAAAACAAAAATGTTCGCCAAAATTATGGTTATAAGGCTAATTCCAAATTCTAAGACTCCTGAAGAGAATTATATTAAGACGCTTTCCGTGTAAGGCACTTAATATTGATTTATTCTTTAAAGGCAGCTTAGCCTTTCCGAAATCTTAAAAATAAATTAAACCACCAGAAAAATCTTTAAATAAGCGTCAACTCTTTAATGTTAAATTAAGGAACCTTAGAGCCTAGTACCTTATCACCTTGAGTTACTACGGTTGACAATGTTTGACTTTAGTGTTTAATTATTAGTTAAATTTTTTGGTGTTGTTTTTTAAGAAATTCTGTGTTTCTGCCAATGTGAGCGCACTGTCCAAATTTAAATACTGTTAATATATTGTTCATATTAAATGCAAAAATTAATTTCCGGTTCTCCAACTGTTAAGTATTCGACTTTTGTATGACATTTCTTTCTATCTTTCAGTTGAGGACCGCGAAAGAAACGCGTTTAGAGGAAATGTTCCAAATTTCTTCACTTACCCCCCCCCCCTCCATCTCCAACTTCTCTCCTGTCCCACCGGTACTACACCTTTCCCCCCAGGAAAATCTACACCTTTTATAGAATTTTCTTAACCATAACGTTCGTCTGAATACCTTGGATGAACGAGGGAGAAAATCGCGCGCTGAAAAAGAGGTAAAATGTTCTCGCATGTGCGCAGATAAGCCCTCTGACGAGCGATAATGTATGGGGCATAATTCACCGCGTCGGTGAAACCCTGCACCCACCTGAGACCACCGCGCCCACAACGGTTCATAAACAGGGAACATCGAGCATGAGGCTAACGCTACTAAGATTAAGGCGTCATTCATCCAAGGTGGCGCTCATTTTTTTTTATCGCGAGGATCCACGAAACGCAAAGTAGCATTTGGTGCGTAGTCCTAACAATAGGCAACTATTACGCTGAAGCATTTTTTTATCGCTCACTTTTAAAATTTCAGGTGCAGCAAAGTATTCACTATCCCTATTCAATATGTACCATGATCATACAACCCAAAAGGATTTTATTCTTATTGATGTTTGGAAATTACGAACTTAATGTAAATATTTAAAAGGGGAACAACATGTCTTTAAAAAAACGAAATATTTAATGTATATTGTGGGTCAGTGATATGATATTGTAACTGACGAACTACCCTCCCTTACCGTCGGACGTTTAATAAACGAAAGTTTACTGTCATTATTTGCTATAATAACCTCGGCGTACGCCTGCACTTTATATTTTAAAAATTCTCTTTATTGCGAGCAACGTTTTTGTTGCCAATGTGTTTTCTAAAACAATTTCTGATCGAATCAAAAAGATTTTTCTACATCTGCTGTAAATACATTTGGTACAGCTTTGATCATTTTTCTTTAATCCAACCTGCGTGTTTCATTGATTCTCGGGTAGCGGGAGGATAAACCGCCTCTAGAACGAACATCTAATATACCTGGCACTGGGACATAAATAAATTAACTGGGCGAATATTATTTATATGTTAGGCAAGTAAGCGAGCTCCAAGAATCGGCCAGGAGGCGTTCTTGAAGGCAAGTATCAAGAAGTTCTCAGAATTCAGCGCTGACTTGGATGCAAATCATTTTTTTTTTGTTTGAAGGGGAGATACAAACTGAAGTAGGTGATGGATGGGCCTGTTTCAAATCTCCCACTACTTCCCCCAATAAATGTAATAAACTATTTTAGTGCGTTTTTTTTTTATTGTGTTTGTTTATGATTTATTTGTTACCTGGTACCGGTATCTTAAATTTCCAATACTCCGTTGAGCAGTTTCAATATACTCAGTACATACATATTTACTGTACCTCTGATACAATGTTACTAATAAACCTTCATATACTTTAAAGATCAACCTGTATTGCATCGCGATATGACATTCGCTAACACTTTTTTTCAACCGATGTATTTTGAAGGAACAAACTGGTCACAACCAAATTTCTGACCTTACATACACACAGTGTTTCAAAATACGTATTCATCATCAAATCATCGAAATGTGAAATGTACTTTCGTTACTCATTCTCTTTAATGATGCCTGTTTATTCTTAGTGCCTAAAATATCCGAAACGTTCTTTAGTGTTACCACAACCTGACAAATACACTGTACATATATACGTATTTTGAAAGTTTACCAGGGCTTTAGGTAAAACTGATCATACAAGCCAAAACGTAGCAAACATAAATTGATGATAAACTTCCGGGTAAATGTGACAATGACATTGTTTGCCCAACTGTTCTCCTCAAGCGAGATTTAGCTACATTTATCTCTATAAATAACGTATCCTATATTGGTATATCATTAGCGTTATAAAAATGTCTCGTCGTTTAGACAGAAAATGGTGATAATATATATAATGGAGAAACTCAACCACCACCTGGTATGCGCAATCCTGTTAGGAAAAGAGATCACGAGGCCACAGGAAGATCATGATCCCAAAATTAAAACTACGAATTGAATAATATGCAAAAGGTGTCGCACATCGGTAACAAAGGGAAAGGGAAAGTCAGGGCACGTACTCTGTGTATGGAGCGTTTATTTTCTGACAACTATTTTCCTTTCCCAAATTAGATCTTTTCCAGTTGTCGGGGTGGGAAAAAGGATTCCCCTCCCCCCCGGCCTACTCAAATACACAGGCTCGCGCATATGGAACGGAAATCACTAAATAATTGATGACCCATCAAAACCTCGCTCGCCCTAAAAATGCTTCTAAAAATTAGCGAAGCGAAAATCGACGCCCGGGTGGAAACGGGTGCTCAATTTTTCATGAATAGCGGCGCTCTTCGCCGGCCGCTCGCGAGCACTCTCCTGGCAGCGGCACTGATAAATTCGATTTAAATTTAACAAAATCGCATCCACTTTAGATGTATTTCTAAGGACCAGCTTTATATTCTTACATGTGTTCTAAGGACCCGCTTTATATTCTCACATGTATTTTACGGAGGTCGTCCAAAAAGTCAGAACCTTGTTTATGTATTTTTCTCAGACAACCTCTTGGACAAATAAAATTACATACGAATGTTTTTTTTTCTAGTGTAAATGGGGCTTCAGGTGGATATCTCTGAGATATTTGTTAAGGATATATGCACCAGCCTGTTCGCCCTAACCCTCCTCCCTCCCCCAGGAAGCGACCTCAGGTGGATAAAACCCCGAGCTCGGCGTTGGCCACCGTGGTAAGATTTGCGACACGAATGACATGGAATTAACGATCCATCAATGAATTTCTTGTAAGTAGACTCGAGTGAAGCATCAGTTAAACCATGCACTGGTCGACTAGCCCTTGTCGTCCCCAGGTACCTGCCCTACACGGTGACCCCGGACGATCGAGAAACGAACGTGGCTCCAGGTACGTATCGGAAAGTTCGGCGGATCTGCGACCGCAGAGTTGGATCAGGTGACTGGGTGCAAATTCAAGCAGTGTCAAAATCCGAAACGAAAATCCCAAACTTGCGGAACCATTACTGAAATCCATTCGGCTATGAACAACGACGCGTCGGTGAAACACCGAAACTAAAAGGCGCTTGAATTGCCTAAATGTAGCACAAGCCGAAACGTGATTCTGTTTCGAAATTATGAAAAATCACACAGATTACAATTATTTTCCCATTACAAATTGATAAAAAATTAAGTTCTTTCGCGATTCGCACTACGGAATCGACATTTTATGAAGATCCAACACGTACGCGATTTTCAAATCTTCCAAGCGAGTTGAGTTGGGATCTTTCGTCGCGGGGGCATATTAGACTTCAGAATAACGAATATTCCATGGAGCAAAACGTGATATGATACTTTATCGTGTAAACGGTCCCATGAATTCGAGTCGACAAGACTGCAACAAGTTCCCGTAGCGTCGCATCGCACGTCACAATGGAGTAGCTAAATTTAATGTGTTTTGCGTCTTTAGGTGCGCTCTCCAAGGGAGTATGGGTCTCGCAGGAAGGAATGGTAAAACCATTCCAGCAGCGGCTCAAATTTGCGCTCTCGGTTCCAAGAAAACGGGCGTCGTGTCAATATATATGTAGCAGTGATCGGAGAGCGCAAATGCGTAACAGAATAGTTGGAAGTCCCGTAGGAATTTCCAATAAAAAAAACGAAGGAATACCGTGGAAAAAAGAGGAAACGAGGAAAAAACGCTAGAAACAGAAGTAACTGATATATATATATATATATACATATAGAGTTTGGTGTGATGGTGGGTGTTTTGAAGATGGGGAGAAGGTAGGAGGGCGCCGGCTAAAAGGGAAATAAAACATTAGCTCTTAAAAGGAAAGTGTTATAGATCGGAGGGTTGGGGAGGGGATGAACGAGGGAGTTAGGGGGAGGGTGACCTACGAGACAAACACCACCAAGTTAGCGTTCCCGACTATATCTCGAGACACGGCAATCAGCTAGCTACCACTCACTCGTTCAGGTTTTTTAAAGACTTAATTTCTCAAGAATAGGCCTATTTATCCTCATCTTAATCTCCGCCCGCCTCTTCGAATAATACAGACTCCCTGAGAAGTCTTCGTTGGCGGAGACGCTTTATTTTTCAGACTTCTTCAGTATAGCTATTGATTTTAATCAATGGTTGAGTCAAATGGTTTCTGGAGTTACAGGAAAAGAAAAGAAATGCGCTGTGATGAAATGAGGCTGATATGAATTGCAATGCACTTAAATGTACTAAAAAATCAAAAACTATTTTTGTTTATAATTTGAAAATGTGTTTTTGGAAAGAAATAATCTCGCAAAATAAGCTCAGCCTTTACTTCAGCTATTACTTCGATTTTGCATTTATTAGGACATACTGTATTTCGTATCGTATATTCTCTCGTTGATGATCTTGGAAATAATATGAAGTCCTGGCTAATAGCCAATCATAGTCATTCATTCGTGTTGGGAATGTTCCAAAAACAAAATTGCAGTGGCACAACTAATATTGGAATTGAGAAAAAATATTGAAAATGTGATGTTCCCATAAACTTGTTTTTTTTTTGTTATTATTGTACTTGATGAGGATTCGAAGGGTATTGTGATGTGGTTATTTTTATTATTAGAATTAGACGTCAAACGAAAGCATTTTTGTTTGATGTAAAAATAAAGTAAAACAATGTGACCTGAAACAGCATTTTCTAGTTTATAAATATTTCATATTCTATTTAATTAATGGGTTTTCCTGTCATCAAAGCTTTGTGATTTGTGGCGTCCGATTCTTTAGCTTAAGAAATGGGAGAGGCAGCAAAAAGGTTTCATTATTTTAAGGGTCAATGCCGCGAAGCAGTTGAATTTCGGTGGCATGAGCCAATCTTCGAATTTCAACAAGTCGAATCAAGAAAGTATGGGGTTTTCTCGGTGTCGATAACGATTCTCGCTGCGGCAGTACTTTCGATTTGCTCGCGAGCGTTAGTTCTGCCCAGGAGCAAGTGGTCACCCACCACATAATGTTAAAGTGGAGAAATGCGATCCCGAGGTTCCTCTAATGTCCTTCGATTCGAAGGGAAACTAGAAAAACACAGTTATGCGCGATCGACATACACCAGTATTCTCGCTTTTAGAACGTAGCCGAGTCACCAGGTGTCGCTTCGAGCCAACTCGAAATTCGATTTTCAACAGACGCGTTCCAAAGAGTTATAAGACTAGAGTGCCGAACCGCTATGTCTACGCAGAAGAAAAATAGCGGATGGAATTTGGGTGTGCGTTAAAAGTGTGACGACGCCAGGTTAGGTTTAGCGATCGATCTGGCGTAGTTGTCGGCTTCTAGACCGTGTATCCTTTTTGGTGGCGGGTGAATTTGGTGATCTCGCGCGAAACGTCGCTGGGGGCGCTGTCGTCGCACCCATGACCCGGTCGATCTCTCTCGTCACCGGCGCCCGCGTTCGATTTTCTCAGCAGCGGCGCACGACACGCCGCCCGGCGGGGGAAATCTTCTATGCGGCGCTGGCGGAGAGTGACGTCGGCCGGCAGTCACGACAAAATCGAATTTGAACGGTCGCGGCTGCTGGAATCCGGCGCATAAATTCTCCAACAAGGGTGGTGGTGGGTAGGCAGGCGGGGATATGATGAGGGGGTCCAAAGCTTAAGACCAGATTTTCGCCCAAACCGTTCACATTGCCTGCTTTAATGAAGCTTGCAGCAAAATCTCGTTTGAGCACAAATTAGTAGATATGCGTTTAACATGAGATATGCATTTAACTTGGAATCGATATATTTGGCAAAGAAATGGTTTATTAACAGATTGTTATTTTAATGCAATCAATATTTTCTGTGGAAATTGTGGTCGGATCAAAAAATGTTTCTGACAAATGTTGCCTATTTTTTGCGTGGTTTTTGCGGTTCGGCGGTCCCGGTTTCGATTCCTGGGGCGGGCTCTCGATTATTTGATCCCGGGGTACTGGTGAAAATAGTGCCTAAGCACAAAGAGGGGTTCAGAAACTCCTGTAGTGCAATTGACTACAGTGAATTCTTTTTTTTTAAATATTAGGTTGCCATTGTCAAAAGTGACGTTAACCTGGAAATGACCTGGACAATATTGTCTTAAACATTTCTTTGTCAAATGTCTCAATTTCATGTTATTTGCATGTCACGATAAATACCTCACCCAGTATAATATGATGGATATCGCTATCTGCAGCAGTCAACATGGATTTTCTCGCTTGTTCAGAGGACGCTTCAATTTTTCTCATGATCATGGAAAGATTCTGCAGTATAATCAATATGTTAGTCGGGTTTTAAAAGTTCCTAGAGCGGGCGCTCGTTACTTTGATACCGGAGTAATAGTAACTTCTCATGTACCTGTAGTAATGCAGTACCGAAAGAGGTTCAGAATCTGCAGTAGTGTTAATCACTTCATTGATTAAAAAAAATACATGTACAAGTTCTCTCAGATCCGTCTCGAAATATGATCAATAGCTTGGGTTGTTGTTTAAATTTGGTAATATTTTAGAGTAAACCGTAGGGCATACTAATATCTTGAAGACTAATTATTGTCCAATTTTGCATTTTAAATATGTTTTATTCATTATTTTATTTTTTTAAATACAACCATGCATCTTCGCCAACATATTAAACGTCTCTAAGTAGTTGATAAACTTGTAAATCATTTGTTCAATACGAGGCACCAACAGATACATTATTGGGCACACCTGTCTTTCGCAAATAACGGCCTACTTCAACTTTGCTTTTTGATAATATATCAAGTTTTCTTTCTCAATTTCAGCAAACACGCAACTGCCAATTTATTATGCACTTAATATTGGTAAAAGCTCGAAATGCAGGTCCGTCGATTGTAAGGTATACGCAGGTAGCTCGTTTGTCACTACATTAAAGTCTTAATGCGGGACATGTAAATACGATACACACACACATTTACTTTATTTATTTATATATTCGAATGGCACGTTTGTCTCTCAATAGTTTATTTCAAGCTTTGGTTGCTATCGAAACAGACGGTGGTAACACTACACTAATCAATCGTTGCTTTGGTTGCGATCGTTGATTCTTGATTCGTTCTAACGTGGTAGGCTCCCCGTGGAATACATGAAATACAAAGTTGAAATACATGTTTTTGGTTGATCGAAAAGTGAATAGTTAAACGCGATGTGCCAAATAAGAAAAAAAGAATCTTGAAAAAATTGAATCAAAGCAATTCATTTGAATTATTTCTCTATTATCGGTGATATCTATCTTTGTGTCTGGTTTAAAAATGCATTCATGTCAAAGATATTTATAGTCAAAGATTTCAAACCGATATAAATTTATTTCATAGGCCAATTCGAGTATTTGGCATTAACGATATTTCGGCATCGTACCTGCGGTGTTCACTCAATGGCTGAAACACCAAATAAATATAAATCAATGTCATAAAATTGAGCTCAAATAATCAAGTATAAATGCTTCCAACACTTTCGATCTCTACTCATACCACTAGCCTCAATAGAATATTGAATAAAGCGAAATCCGCCATCAAAACTATTTCAAGCACACAGATTTGAAAATTCTAGAAACCCCATGACGTCACCTTTGTCCCATTTTCGTACGTACGTATGTACGCTCGATATAACCTGAGCAGCAACAAGTAAATCGATCTTCGTACATAATTGGACCCAGAAACTTCAACACTGGTAAAATCCGCTGTTTGTATCGAAATTCGATGAGGGCACGCAATGTCTAACTGTAAACAATTTAGTCGGCCGCGCGGGCTTTTCGCCGATATATCGAATAATTTCCATTCCGCCAGTACAAAAAATAACAAGAAAACATAGTTCGCAGTGGGGAATATCGATTTGGCGTAACGATTCCAACGCTAGAACAAATATGATACGACCCGTGTCATAGCGGCTTGTTTATCATCTGGTTAGCTAACGAAGGTAATGCCCGGTGATGAATTGCTTGCGGACGTGACAATTTGATCTATATTACGGAATTGAAATGTCAACCATCAGTGTCACATCGGTTCCATTGACAGCAAGCGCAATCACACTAGATTGGGCAAATGGTTGGGAGATCAAGGAGCAACGCTGCCCCTTATATACGGGCAATCACTGGAAGCATGAAAGCTTCGCTGTACAGCAAACAGACTGAGTTCGCTTCCGATTACTGTCAAATTTTAGATATTCCGCATCATTCCTGTTAAGTTTAATAGTTATGGTGTTTTTCATTTCAAAAATCCCCGATCAGCCGATGTACGAAACAGAATGCGGAATATGCCGTTTTGGAAGTATTTGTAATCGCTATTGAAATAGACGTAATGAAATTTGTCCGAATCGGCCTTAGCTAATAATTTCATCATGGATCTGTCAAATCTCACTACAGCTGTACTCCCTCTACTCAACCAACTTGTTCGTAAAACAGTAGATGTCATTTCAATTAGCACGTTCAACAACTTCAAGGCACTGGCGCAAACGCCATCGGGTGACAGTTGATGGAGTTAGATGATCATTTTTGAAGCGCGGAGATGTTTCAATCCATGGGCTGTGTGTCGAGACAAGCGTACTCACACCCCCACCTCGCGTCAAAATTAGAGCCGCCAAATTCAATTACGAGCACCCCCGTACATTCCCATTGCTAGTTTGTGCGGGGGAGGACGTACCCGTACGTGCGGTCATGGAAACCAGAAAGGTAAATAAATGCCATTACAATTAATCGCTCTAATTACTCCTCCGATCCGCAATCGAACGGGACTCTTTATGGGCGTTGCTCTAATCAAATAAAACTTGGCATTATCTAATTTAATAGAGGACACCAATTTTCATAATTGTCAATATTGGCATATATACGTGCTTGTGACTAATGCGAATAGCGCCTATATATGCGAGCTTAATTGACAAGCCACTGCAATTCAATTTGTGGTTTGCCTTCGCATTCGAAGAACATTGAAACGAATAAGCAATTGAAATCCGACCGCCTTTTTTAAATTTACTGTAGTGAATATCACTACAGGAGTTTCTGTACCCCTCTTGGTGCTTAGGCACTATGCGAGAAACACATTTTCACCAGTACCCCGGGATCGAAATAATCGAGAGCCGGCACCGGGAATCGAACCTGGGACCGCCGAGCCACAGTCAGCCGCTAAACCAGCTCGGCTACGACAAGTCGTACATTATATATTTTTCTTCCATTTTGTTTAATTAAAATTTTTTAATCAATTTGTACTTTTTAAAAATGCATTCATCGTCGATAGACTATTCAAAATGTGGTCACTATAAAATAAATCACCCCGAAAAGATCGTTTATAAATTTAAAATCTTAATTTTCATATGTGTGTCCTATTTTTAGAGTGCACCCCCAGTAGGAAAATGACGTATGTGTATATTTTTTTTAAAGCATGTAGTTGGATCCAGTAGAGGCAGTTTTGCAAAATTGCTTGTAAATTGCTCCTTGTGCCAATTTTGTAATACCCAATTAGTGCTACTTATCCTGTCGTTGATGTTTTGGTGAGAATTAAATTGCCAGTTAGCACGGTTTAGCGTCGCTTTGAAGACACGCCCACTGACATCCTCAATCAGTGGTAGACTGACAGCACCGCGTGTTCCAGTTTTAATTTTGCGTTCTCGAAATAGAATTTCACACGCGATGATTGGAATGTTGACGTATACCATCAACGGTCAAAAAGGTTATTAAAAATAATTCAACAAAGAGCAACCTAAACGAACATGTGAAGCAACAACATACGAAGAGAATATGACACACCTATGAGAGATGCTCAATAAGCTCTCGTGATGGATGTCATATTAAAATTCCATGATAAGATGAAAGAAGTTGAAAATGAATTGTAGAAATCCGTGGGTGGGACACCCAACTGCGCAATAGATTATCCAAAGCTTGCCCCAAGATGGCGGAAACAACGCCAAAATAGCTAAGCTTAATAATGCGAGACATAAGCTAATTACTATTAATAGAGAGACGAAATTGCAATGGTAAATGCGCGACTTTTTAAACAAATCGAGAAAGTACTACACAGAAGGCAAAGCAAAACGTCTAAACTCTACGAGAGCAAACTAGCGAGAGAGAAAGGGCAAGACAAGAACTGCGCAATTGATTGATTGTGCGTGTGGGGGTCAGCCGGCTCAGCGCCAGAGTCGCCACCTCGTGGCGACCCTAGCGCACCCAGTGCTCGGTGGCTCCAAAACTCTGGGAGACCACAGAGCACCCGCACTCCATTAGAGGTGTCATTCCTTCAACATAAATTTTAATTATCTATTAGATGACAGCATTGCATTTTGGCTTCCCTCCTTTAATGTTGTGCGTAATTGGCTATGACGTGCGGCATATTTTTTTAAATAATGATTAATCAATATTTTTTATATCAGACGAATCCAAACGAATGACTGCTTGATGCAATTAAAGTTGGCTTCTGAATATCGTTCAAAATTTTACTTAGAAACGAGAGTTTTCTTTTGTGTCTATCTGCCATGAGCTTACATTGCTAAAAAGTGAAGATGAACAGATTCTTTTTTATCTTTTGCATTCCCCTATCCCCGGATTAATTCATGAAAATTACTGGGTTATTAATATTTCTCATTTACTATATCAGAAAATGCTTTGAGATGTATTTATATATGGTCTGCAATGATAGGATTGTCTAAAGGTTGGTAGTCATTGTCCGTTAGTGCGTGAGAATCGTGTGCACCATGTACATCCATTAAGCTTATTGAATATTTCTCGAGAAACTCACACAAAATTGTGAAAAACCAACCTACCTCCCAAAGGGACCACGCACAGTGGAACAACTAAATGTATTATGTATGGGTATGGGGTCGCTACAAATGGCACGCTACGTATGTAAAACAGTTAAAAATGAGTCGTCCCCGCCCGGCCAACACGTTAATGGAGCCGGGGGGCTTAAGGGCGGGGGAGGCAGGTTTTGCGAGGGTGAGGGTGAAATGGAAATCGGAACTCTTGGGAGAACCGAATGGAGGCGTCCGAAACAAGTGTCACGCACATTTCCAAACAGTGGTGACCAAACTATTTAATCGCTTTAAGCATAAGTGTACAAACACGGGACAAAGCCGTGGAAAATCGACGACGAGGTGGCGAGGCTCCATAAATATAAATAACAAACTGTATTTTGTGAAATGTACAATAAAGACATTGCACTTTTCCTTCGTCAAAACCCAAAAATAATTAGAAAAAATTTAGATTTCAAGTCTTGCAATAATGTTTTCAGGAGCCGCCTATAGTTCTCTCCTTCATCAGTTGTATTTGTGTTTGGCGCTAATACGCAAATCCGAACAATGACAAAAAAGGAAACTCGAAAGAAATGGGGGTTGAAAGGCATAATAAGACATAAAAGGTCCATACCGAAAAAATAATGTGAAACGGTTGGTGGCGCATTGGTGAAGCTAGACAAACACGTGGTCCCAGAACTTTTACGTTAAACGTTGACTTTTTACATATTTATCGTATGTGGCTATTTTAAGGCACTGTCTGTAGTAGACATCACTCGATTCATATGTCTTATTGTAATTTAATAGCTGGTGATGCAGGATCAGTTAACACTTTCGTGACACCTCGTATTTATTTGGCATATTATACACGCTGTGTATGTAAAAGCTACCCCCGATCATGGCTGCGTGTAAAGCACCTCTGTTATCCAATTTAGCAACGTTTAGGATGACAAGGACGGTTATTACTTTGGCGAGGCAGAGATACAGAGTAATCGACATATTTTGCTCGTGTTAAGTAAGAAACCACTTGCTGTTCGATCCTAGAATATTATTTTGAAAAAATTGTAGAAGCAATTTCCACGTTCACCAGCTGAATAAAAAAAAATGTTCAAAATCACTTGCATAACCGGCTTGTGTGTTCACCTTCTTTGTCAAATGTCGTTCTTAAAATGAGTAAAAAAAATAGGCATGTGTTCAAAATCATTCTAAATTCGTCTTGCGTTAAAAAATTATTTATCAATTGTGTTCAAAATTATGAATCGTCGTTACCGCTCAGATTTTTAGCTAAAATCAATGTCATAAAATGTATGCAACTGATGAATAATAACCTAGCGGGAGGTGTTAACTCTTTTACATTTTTCTCCGCTAACCATCATTCCGCCACCGCTGTTCCTGAGCATGGCCGAGTCGACCACTAGAGTGGACACATTAGTTTATATGTTAAGTTGGCTGTCTCCCAGTCAGTCCATCGTTACCGGTGGTTCCATCCAGTTGGCGTACATAAATCTCCGCACCCATAGCGCAATCACATGAATATAATGAACACGCAAGAACACGCAGAGCGAAATGGAATGATATGAGAGGACACAACTGACACGTCACGCGATATTTCATTTCTTCGATTGTGTCTAGATGGCGTTGTCTCCCTCTACCGTCTGGTGATAATTTTAATTTTTAGTGCAAGAGGAATTGAGCCCATTAACCACGCATCATCGCGATTAACTTTGTTAGCTTACCGGTTAATGTTGGTCCTTGACCACCTATCGCCTTTTGTCATTGGTCTCACGGAATTGACAAACACATTTTAAAACGTACTCGATTTAAAACTAATAAAGAAGGCATTCTCAATGAGACAATAGATTACGAACACTTGATGAGCGACAACGTCCAACGTTGCCACTCTGTCGACTTGAGAGCGTCACCAGCGGGCGACAATTTTAAAAAATCGCCCAACAACAAACAGATGGATGGAGGTGGAGGTGGTAAAGGGGGTTATTCGCAAATATTTGCTTTCGTTTGTCGCCGGCGGGTGCGTCGGCCAATTACGGTCACACGTGCAGCGTCGCACGCACTCGGCAGAATCGATAACGCGCCCATTGATTTACGTCGGGACATTTCGGTAGAAGGAATGGCTGGTATGGAGTGGATAACGTTTACAGAGACCCTATCACACAGTGTGCAGACCTCATGCAGACCTTTCTCACGGCGTACGATCCGTCCGGTGTATTACCCGCGGAGGATATAGCGAGTAAGATTTTAGACAGCATGGTAAAACAGACTGTGACCGTGTGAGATGGCATTGGGTGATTGACTTGCAACACGGGGCAACAAAATACTCGCACAATCACCAGAGGGCAACACCTGCCAGATCTGATTCTATCTCTTTCCTTGCCATATGTGAAACTTAAGTAACTCTTACCCAGAGAAGTGACGTCAACACCTGTTTGTTCTAATACGACGGATGAGGGAAATTGAAATCATTTCACGGCATCTCCCGGTTGCTTGACTAATACAAAATAAACACTAAATTTAATTTGTTTTCTATTAAACAAAAACGAATATCCAAAGATTACAATTTATCACGTTTGACGTCACTCAATCAAGAGACTTCACCTTTAATCCTCTAGAATGAACTAGGTAGTTTAATCAGTGGATTCACACCAACTCCTCGTTATATCTGAACCGGGTTTTGGAATTTAGGTAGACTAATTGTTCCCACCGCGGCGACAGTCACCAGCTTTTTTCGATGACCGAGCACTGTCGGCAGTATAGACAGCACACTGGGGGGAGGGAGACCGTGACCCAGACTCGGATTTCGCATTCACCAAAAACTATTTCCGTGATTCGCGGAACCGATCACGCGATGGAGCCGAGAATTCACCCTCACTCCCCCCTCCCCCGCCAACACACAAACACACACAAGTCCCAAAAAAAATTAACAGGTTAAAAAAAAATGCTGCCAACATTACATTGGCTACGTAGCCAATAACAAAAGGCCTGACCCAACATACTAAAAGCGGAGCTAAAGTAATCAATACTTGTTGTCGCTAGGTTCGCACAAAACACACGCATTAGGGAATGGTTGCTGAGGTATTACTTGGATAACGGACAATTAAATGACATTAGTCTAGTTATCAATAGAGTTGATTGAGTACATTCATCAGATTAGTTGAATGTATTATTATCTTCAGAACGTCTTGGATTCAAGAAAAAACTATCGAATATCTCTTGCAGATATGTGCATTGCGCATAGTAAAATAATAATCGGGTTTATAAAGCGGTATTTCTATTTCTTAATGAGTTACAAATTTTACTAATTTCTAAATCGTTTCCATATTCGTACATAAAACCAGATTTTTTAGAGACAGTACTAGGAAATGATACATTATTAATATAGTCAACCAGTTTAAAGTTGAAGCACGTCGGTAACAGAAATTCTTCTGTTTAATTTTCTCACAGCAAATACAAGTAATTACGAAAACAGTGAAGCTATACAAATCAGATGATGTAATCGAGGCTAAGGCGTCCGACGCGCTATCCTTAAATTTCGCTATCCCCGACGTCACTATTGCACAACAATTTTTCCCCTCGTTCGCATTTGTTAACATGCTAATCGCTGGCCATGCGAACCGCTGCTATATAAAACCATTAAGGGACCTTCGGGGTGGACACGGCTGGGGTGAACCGCTTATGTCCAATTTCACTTGAATAAGTCAGATCACTTCACATTTCCTTTCAAGAACATACGGATTTAGTTTACATAGACGGAACCATGCGCCGTTTGGAAACCACTCGCTCATACTACACATCCCGGCGGCCAATTTTTATCCCTGGTGGACGCAATAGTGTAGTCATTTATCTGGCAACAGGTGGCGCCACCAAAAACGCAACACATAGTGTCCCTCCTTATCATAGAAAGTTAGAGATTGAAGGAATTATTTTCTCTGCTAATGAATATTGATTTGAACTCAGGTAATACAAAAATATAGGATTGTTTGGACTGCAATCGAGAGTCGGTAGCAAGATGGTCGATAAACAATGTTTACTCTGTATATCTGATCTTCAGGAAAAATTAAGAAACTATATATTTGCGAAACACAAATGACAAACGTATGAACTCGCCAAACACTTTCGTCACTACCCAAGAATGATACGCTGTTCGGCAGGAGGCGCTACAAACCTAAGAACGCGAACGACCTATACTTTGGTTGTCTACATGGGAGCTTGCAGATACATTCGTCATACACTTTGTGGGTGTATGCAATGCGTATGGCAGCCGACAATCGTTCATGTCCCCACCGAAAGCGATGTCTGCTCACCACATCAAAGGGAAAATGGTTTAGATTGAAATGTGCATGCATGCCCAGAACGACGGGACATCGAGCCTTAACAGTGGTACAACGGTAAATATCATGGACGACTCAACAAGAAACTATATATGACCTATAGGCACTATCCCTGGGCTTCCTCAGACTCCGACGAGAAACGGGAATCGTCGCATATGTCTGACGCGCAAGAAACTGACCTAGGACGAGTCCTACCATTTTAACGTCTACTTCTGTGTAACGTGCTGCACGTACAACCTGAGTAGACTTTATTCTCTTTGTCAGTTCCCAATTTGTTGCCTTTAATTTGTCCGGCACTGTATATTAAATTAAAAATTATGTTTGATTTGAAATCGATGAGGCGCACTGTTACGTGCCAGAAACTCACGCAAATTACATAAACATGTAGCAGCTGTAGTACAGAGTATATATATCGGTCATCAAATTAGCTGACCACAATCGTGCGTAATGTTATTCGCCTGTCTATCGTTTTCTTCAACTGACAGAACTGTCGCTGACCGCTGCCGGCCACAGGCTCTAGGCAAACGCCATTCTGACATAGCTTTTTATTATACACGAAAACAATAACTTTTCCCCTCACTCGCTCCTGGATAAACTCACGAGATCCTCAAAGCGACTGCGGGGAACTGCACTTTTGGTTTTTTCAATGGGAGTTAAATGGAAAATTGTTCTTTCAGTCGCTGTTTTGAAAATGTTAAAAAATTAATAAAATCGTTCCAGTTCTGATTATCGCATTTTATAGTTAATTATGCCTAATTTTCACGATTTGCTCCATGGAAACGTCATTTTGTTTTGGTCAAACGCACGCGTGAGTTTCTAATTTTCAGCGTGGTTATTAAGACATGTTTCTTGCGTGCTTTCGTTAGGACAAAACAAAATGACATACATCATGCAAGTTGTATTCTTCATTATCCTAAATAATGTTTATTATTTCTTGCTGGTTACCGCATATGGCCAACTAGAAATGAGCTCTATTTTGGATTTAAGGTCTCTGCAAGATAAATATACGGGATCCATGGGCACACGGAATGGCACGCGCGCGGGTCCATGAAACAAGCTGTTGCTATGGAAACTGTTCGCTTTTGAAGCCGCTCTTTTATTCGCATATTTTGGGGGGAGGGACAGTATTTGGATTTGTGGAAATGTAAACGGGAGAATATATCCACGAATCGAAATAAGTCTCATATACCGATGGAAATCTGGGTAGAGTCGAGTGTCAGAGTCGTCGTTTTCCCAAATCACAACCAATCGCACAATCAGCGTGCAACACATTGCTACGATCGACTTCAACTGAAGGTGATGTACAACTCAACATGACGTTTGATGGGCAAATCACCTTGACGCTATTTCAGCTCATAATCTACCAGTTCATGTTTAAAATAAAATATCAGTTTCATAGTAATTCATTCTTAGTCAGGTGTTTATCGAAACGAAAAAGCTTTAGTATTATTACCAATTGTCATACTCTTGAACTTGCCACTCTGTTCGCTTATAATTCAGTTTCGTCCTGCACTTAATAATTCTTCAGAAAATGCAGACTACAATTATTCCAGAACAGCTTTGGATCTAAGATGAGCAAAATGTATGTTTTAGACAAGATACCCTATTTTATAACAAATATAAATTGATAGTTCTTACGCAATTTTGTATTGACATTCGCTGTGCTACAGTCACCCTATTTGGGTTCACCAATATAAATTGCATGAAGTCAAAACTACTTCGGGTATTGTCTAACCGCTTGTGATTTGAACCCGGAACACTCTGATCAGTAAACAAGACGCCCTATTTACAGGACCAACCGCAAAATAATTTGTTAATGCGCACAAGGAAAGTTTAAGGGCGCGACGTGGCCAATGCTCCAGGGTAAAATGAACATTGGTACGTGCCGAGATTTGAAACTAAGGCCGTCGACACAGTTCTGTATTTGCAACCAACCTGCCTTCGGTCTCTTAAGACACAAATTCATCACGAAAGCGTACAAAAGCTCTTATATTTGATATTTGATGAGGAATTAGAAAAAAATATATTTAAAATCAAATACATGTTCACATTAGTTTATGTCTACAGATTCTATGGAATTCCCAACTACCGATTTATTATGGACGTGGACTTACCTGAGACTTGAAGATTTAATTAGTTGGCAGCATCAATCAGCTCAAATATCAAATCGCAATTTTCCAAGTGTTGACGTCCAATGGATCGATCAGATAAGCTGCTACCAATAATTGTTGACCAATTGGCCAACCGAGAGGTCACCGGTTCACCGACGTGCCACACACATAGAAATTAAATTAGCAAAAGCTTTGGGTCAGATGTTTCTAAAAATAGTACCTCGTGGATTTTCGGTTTTGGTTAACGTCTAGCAAAACGCACGTCACACTTGAAATTAGAACCAATTGACGAAAGCCCGGCGACACTGTCAAATCCACAACGCACCACCAACTCAGAACGAAAGATCCGGTCAGAACGACAGTCTCGTTTAGAGAAGTTGTACACGGCGACTATAAACCGTTGACCAATCACAATTGACTTCACCGGAAGTTCAGTTTTTCACCAATGGATTTTTAAACCTAAAGCGAACATCGTAAACAACAATATTTGGTTGAACGCCAAATCTGATAAAAACAGAACCGACGATACCGTCTTCTTCAGAGGACACACAAATTGTCACAATTTAATTGTTACTGACTATTTCAATTCGTAAACTCGCTACACCAATTAGTAGTTGTAGTGGGAGGGGGCACCACTGAGCACCGGAAATCAGGACGATAGGCCAACGATTTGTGAGTTAGTGGTGGGGATAGGAACTAGCTAACTGGAAGGAGGAGGAGGGATTGAGGGGATCAAAAATCCACTCTCACGTCGATAATAATTAATAGGCGAACTGATTTCCCCCGCGTCTAATTGTGTTTATTGCTCCCCCACTCACTACAAAACTCGCGAGCTAAAAACATAAATCACTTAGGGGAAAAATCGGTGAGACCGGGCGCGGCCGAACCGGCACGATTCGGCGGCATGCGGAGCGGACAAAACGCGATGATGCACACAATACCCGTCTCGTGCTGGCGAGAAAACCTTCCGATGTCGTCGGCAAATGGAGCTGGGGTGAATCGGCGCAGCTCTCTTTTTCAGCCGACGTTCTTCTTCATTTCTCCTCTCTCTATCGGCTGTACAGTCATGAGGTGTTCTTTTTTTGGTCCGTTGTCAGGGTGGTGATGGTGGTGGTGGTGGCGGAGGGTGGGGGTGGGAGTGGTTATGGAGTGGATGCTGGGCGCGTGCGGTAAAAGTGGATGGAATCTCTCCTCTCGCTCCTTTTGCCAGCCGCCGATCCGCTATGCGTTGTCGGCGTGCGCTGCGGAACGCGAGAGATGCTGTGGAATATGGAATGGAAAGCGCTCTCACTCTCCGGCACATACACGCCCTTGCCACCGAAGAACGGAGAGCGCTTTTTTTAAATTGTCTGGTGCCGCTCGTGTGTAGCGCTCGGCGAACGCTCTCAGAACTGGCACGGAGAAGAGGAACTTGGATACATCAGTGGTTCCGTTATGGGGAAATGGAATTGTCTTGTGAAGAGCTACTGCCTGAAACGTATTTTACTCCTTTTGGGATATGTCTTAATTAAGGAGGTCCATCAACCTTTTTGGACATTAAGGATTTCTGGACATTAAACATTTATCTATAATGGAACAATCGAAATTTGAGTTCGAACTGAGATTTATTCGCATTAGTTACCTATATGTACGACTCGTCGAAGCGCAGTTAGTATAGCAACTGACTAGTTCAGCGGTCCCGGGTTCGATTCCCGGCTGGGGCTCTCGATTAATCGATTTAAGCTGGTGAAAATGTGCCCCTCACATAGTGCCTCCTAAGCACCGTGAGGGTTAAAGAAACTCCGGTTGGATATGCACTTCAGTGAATAAAACAAAAAGAAATAAATATGCCGGGAATTGATGTGGTAAAAGTGATTGTGGGAATTTGGTTCAGCCAAAGATGCTGAAGTTTATCGTAATTCGCTGTGCTCGTTTCCAGTTTAAGCTTCTCGACATATAAAAATTTCAATTTTTTGTGCATTCTACGATTTACCGAAATTATTTCATTATTTAAAAAACATTAAATTAAATCGTACAGTATAGAACGCTTTGAAAACAAAATCTGAGTGCATCTGATCTCATTTTCATGGACTTTACTTCGAATTTAATCATCTGGAATGGAGACTGCGCGCAAATAATGTTATTGACTATGTCGTTATCAATATTGTACGTCTGAATTATTAAAATAGAATTTAAAAAATGTTTTTATAAATTGTTATCAATAAATTTCATTTCAATAGCAATGAATTTAAAATGTTGCCTTGCGTACCACCGGTTTGTGAACAACAGCTGATCCTGATTATCGTCGTCGATTCCGACTGATGGAAGGAACGGCTCGAATCTACCGCAGCGATACCTAGCGACGCGTACCGGCAGTAGCAGCTGCCGCCGTTTTGTTGGTGGAACGCACGCGCGTGCGAGGGGGAGAAATCTCGATACAGATTTCGCCGGGGAGCGAGGCAGGCGAGAGCGGCGGCATTCGCGCGGGCGAACTCGGCGTGCCTCAACATGCGGAAGCCCCGGCCATCGATCGGAGCCCCAACAGTGTCGATGGAAATGGGCGCGTCCAACAAGTTCCCGAACTCAGCGAATACTCGTATATCGTTGTGCATCCTCCAGTTAGTATATACACTATTAGTTTGTGGCGCTTATTTCTGAAATGGACCATTTCGTTTCAATTGAACGCGGCTGGTAGCACTTCCAGATGGCTCGGCGTCGCCACGAAAGTGAAAGTAACGCCCCTCACGGAGGGATGAAAGTTAATAGGTGTGCATTGACGACTGATTAAATCAAAATTATACGTTAAAAAAAAGTGATTCAGTTTCATAATGAACCACCAATTTACTTGACCAGAGGAGGCGCGATCTCTTCGAATTACGACCATGCACTTCAAGAGAGTGACTCAACTAATAACCTGAGATATTATGAGACTTAATGAGATTAAATGAGACTGTTGTTGTCTGGATCTCTAGTTACCTATAGACGGCGCTGATGATTACTTTCATCAAAAACAGCAACTAAGTTACTGTAGTGAAAAGGGGTCAGTGGGTACAAATTCATGTGTCATTCCTATTATTAATTAATTAATCCTAAATAATGGGAAACTATATAATTATTTAAAAAGAGTTTGTCACTCTGTCTTTTTGGTTCGGCGCTGTCCCGAACACTATTTTAAGTTGACATCAAGTTGACATTAGTAATGGAGTATCACGATTTCTTTTTATTTCGATTTCTCTATCAGTCTGGATGACGCAACTGGTACTGGTTCACTGCAATGCCACCAACAAAACAAATGATGAACTCGGCAGGTCAAAAGATTCCAGACCGCCAAAACCCCAAAATTATTTTACAAGTAAAAGAGGTAATGCATTGATCTTATCTGTTCTTTGTTACGTAATTTTTGGCTATGGCGCACCAGTGGTACTGGTTCACTATATAAGATTCCGCCCCAATCTATAGGCATTCTCCTGAACCAACGGGGAATATTTTGCAAATTGTTTTCACTGGTTTGTTCTAAACGAAATACCATCGCTGAAAAAGAATAATTAAAAAACATCGATGTTGGTTGTCACCAGACGTGACAAAATCAATACGGAATTTGCGCATTTCGGGACGATCTCGTTTGTATTATTTTATCGAGTCGAGTCCTGCCGGGAAAGCTGACGCAACAGTGGATCAGTTGGTTGAGGAGCCCTGAACAAACGTCACAAGAGATTAGGAACCAAATTTGGCGGGGCGGGAGAAGGGTGGCGGGATAGTCCTTGGTCTCTTGCAATGCATCACGGGTAACGCGCTAGCGGACGAGATTATGAGGATGAATAGAGACAAAGGGGGGGGGGGGAGTGGAACTGTGAACGGAGTACTGTGTGTGTGTGTGTGTGTGTGTGTGTGTGTGGATGGGAAGACTGGAGAAAGATGCGAAGTTGTCTGGGGAAGCACCACTACTAGCCCCCGCGACGGCTGGGCGCCGCCGAAATGATCGATCCTTTTTTTCCCTTACATGCTGTAGCTGTGGTACATTGTGTGGTCACCTGAGACCCTCCGCCTTGCTCTAAGAGTCTCTAGTGAATTCCTTTTCTTCGTAGAAGCCCATTACAAATCTCGTTTTTTATTTATAGTAATTTCGTTATGTATCTTATGACTTCGGTCAAGAAACCCCCCTCTTTGATTGATGGTCCCAGAGCGATAACTGAGACGAGAACTACTCGACAGTAAAACTACTTTTTCTTCTTTCACCCGGAATTGTCTTGGTTCAAAAACAAATTATTCTTAATGTTGGATTTAAGATTGTACGACTCGTCGTAGCCCAGTTGGTTTAGCGGCTGACTGTGGTTTCGGCGGTCCCGGGTTCGATTCCCGGCGCGGGCTCTCGAAAATTTCAAACCGGGGTACTGGTCGTGACCCCTCGCATAGTGCCTAAGCAAAAAAAAAGATATTTAGAAACAAGATCCATATTGTAAGTATATAACACACAGTATATCTAGCGACAGTAAAATATATTGCAATATAACCAGACATTTGAGGTAAGCTTATGTCATTTAATGCAATCTCGCAGCAATTGTGTTTTGCTTTTTAAGAAGTTTGAATTATAATTGTAGCCATTAAATTTACATTTGCAGTAGGCATTTAAAACAAACTTGGAGCATTTGAATCAAATTTTATTAATTGTCATTGTCTGTCAATCATTTAAGGCAATCTTGAGACATCTGAATCAAATGCGAATCAAAACAATTTTTCTAACATTTGAAGTTTGCTTGACATGTTTAAGCCCAATTTGGACAGCTAAGATTTTGAAAATAGAGGATATCTTGGAACATTTAAAGACATTTTTAAGTCAGCAAATATATTATTTTAATACATTTTTTATTTTCTATTTCTGTTACAGTTGGTCACAGGAGAGTTGGATTCCTTCGGCTCCGTCTTGAGACAAAAGAAGGGCGCACGCCACCATCAAAAGAGAAAAGAGAAGACGAAAATTAAAGAGCAGGAGAACAAGACGAAGAAGAAAAAGGAAGAGAACGAAAGCGAAGGCCGAAATGAGGGAGTATAGAGCAAGTGGCAACACAGGCGACTTGACAGCGAAATGGGACGAGAGAAAAAAATGAGGGGCTGCAAATTTGGAGACTGAGAGAAGAAACCCATCTTTCGCTCCCCGGCCGTCCATCCTCCCCGCTGCCACCCACAAAGCACACAGAGCGGCATTAAGCACTATGCGAGGGGGAACGACCAGTACCCCGGGATCAAAATTTTCGAGAGCCCGCGCCGTGAATCGAACCCGGGACCACCGAGCCACAGTCAGTCGCTAACCCCAACTGGGCTACGACGAGTCGTCGTAATTTAGCATACAGATCAAACACTCTATCAATGTCCGAAATATTGATTGATAGTCATTAGCTCCACACTTGACTGATGTCAACATTGTCATTTCTGGCAAGGTTTCTCTATCCAGTACTTGGGGCAGCCACGTTTACCAGAAATAAATATTTGTGCCCCTTGTATGAAAGCAATCACAGCTGGCATATGTGGCACTGTCATGTGTGCAGTGCCTGACCACACATTGTACAGAGATGGGTATCATTTCAGTAGGCTGCTTGTTCCATTTGTATGCTAATAAAAATTCAAACCTTTCGCGGAGACGTCCTTCTTCGGTCGATTTTTGTACTTTATTGGAATCAAATACACGTATGTGATTGTTACCTATTTAACATTCATTTTGAGTTTTTATAAATGAAACAACAATTTGGTCATTTTTGATTCATAGGATTCATAGGTCTTGTTGGGAGGACTCCTGGGAGGAAATTTGAAGAGATGGCCTCAGGAAGAAGACACGAAAGGTCGGACAACCCTTTTGTCCCCCATTTATCTGTCTTTCTGGCATAGAGAAAGTTGGGCTGAATTGGAAATTTCTATGGCTGGTCTACCAAGGAACTAGCCAACAATAGCGACGGCAGTTGGCGAAAACTGGTGCACTATTTCTTTTTTCTATCTTCGTCACGGCAGCCGTTTGACCTTTGCTGAGCCGGCTCCTGGGCGCCGTGAGAGCGTTACCGCGGCCCTGCGACCGACTTTGTGACATGTGACAAACGATGTCACACGTTAACGGTGATGCCTGTGACGTAGGATGTGAGTGTGGAGGCGCAGTCGCTTATAGTATCTCTCTCGTTTTTCTGAGAATCGCTCAAGATGATCTATCGAATCTCTAACGATGAGATTCTGGAGTCACCAACACAAGTTTGTATTACGGTGCGCACACACACACACAGTATTGCACGGTATTATAAATCAATCGAATATGGATGCGTGGGAATACCTTCATTTTGATCAGATTTGAATGGAACGGAATTGGAAAATGACACAAGAGCGAGGTGCCTAATTTCAATTTGGATTAGTTTTCTTTCTTGTTTCCCCACGGAGGAACCCCTCACTGCTAAAATAACTATTGGCGACTCTCACGAAAGTGGGTGGCAGTTTCTAACGTATCAGCTATTTACAATTAACCAAAGTCAAAAACATAGATCCGTTTCTTATGCGGTGGGATGATGGATGTCATTCTTACATTAGATTGGGGGGGGGTCATATCTCCATAAATAATAATGCGACCACATTATTCTTACAGTTAACGCGACTTGGTCCATTGTTGGTCCACTGATAAATGTCAGCAGGGGCAGGAATTGCAACCACATGACCTAAAAGCCAAAACATCATTTACGTAGCGCCATCTTTAGAGATAATTATTGAATTGAGCTGATTTCTTTTGAAATCCATGACCGCAAGAGGTGACTCACTCTATTTCATTTGTCTGGTGGCCCCCAGCTACCATTTCTTCACCGGCCGCCACAGTATATCTCCAGCACTGGCGGCAATAAATTAAGCCTCAGCTTGGTCGCGGGCGCAAGCGCAGCCGGATCCTCCTAGCTGGAGGACTCCGCAAGCGCGGAATATATGTAATCAGAAGTCGATAACAGCAACGCGCTCGCTTGGCATTGTGGGAAATCGATAGTTAGCGCGTCTGGATGCACTTGCGCGGGCATCCAAAAATTTGTAGCGGTAGAAACTAGATTCCTGGGAAGAAATGCAGATTAGGCTCACCGACTAGAAACTAGAGGCAATTAACGCCTGGTATGCTATTGAAATTCAAAGGAACACTCTCCAGAGCATTTCAAATTCTTGAGATTTGAGATGGGCGAATCGCCCTTTGAGAATGCGCAGTTTTTCCTTGTCATACTTGTAGATTTGGCTCCAGAATTTTGTTTAATGTCTAAACCGTCAATGTTCAGGCATGCTAGGTTAGTAAAACCAGGGTATAATACTCGAATATATACGTTTCTGGATTTTTTCTAATGAGATGTTTCACGCGATGTAATGGAGGTTTGCGGAATAGTAGCTTTGTTATAATCAATTATCCATGTAAGGGCGAATATCTCCTCACACAGTGCCGAAGCACTTAGAGGGGTACAGAAACTCCTACAGTGCTATTCACTACAGTGATTGAAATAAAATAAAATAAAAAACCGCTCTTATTTTCGTATAAATACTTATGTTCTCATTTTTTTCGAGAATGACAACATATTTGCTGAAAATATGGTGGATATTCTCGACTTTATTTTCAGTTTCATGTAATCAGCACGTCATTGATTTTTCACACAATTGGAGCACGCAACTCACTGATGCGATAACAGGAGATATCGACAAATGTTTGGCATCGAATAACCTGACGCGACAAGCATCTGCACGCGACAGATTCAACGGCTAACACCCGACTGGTTGTGAAAGCTCCATCGTCGAGATCTTTGAAGCGAATGTCCCGTACGCTATGTGCATCATCACTTTTAATAACGTAGACCGTTAGACTAGACTATCTTCACTCCGTTTATCTTTGAAAATTCGACGCTGTCCCGGGTCTGTCAAATGACAATGAAAATTCGTTGGTGCTCTCTAGCTCTTGCATGTCTTTGCTGTGCACTGCACAGCGTGTGCCCTGACTGCACTTAGACGCTAGCGAATCGAGCACTTGGTGGTACAGCTCGGGCACGCACCGCCGCCAACCATCGCTGGAAGCCGGAGGATTAGATTACTCCAATCCGATTCCAGTATACACGCACCGGCTGGGATGTTGATGCTGCTGAGGGGCAGGGGGAGATCTTAGGGGTGAGAGGGGTGGAGTTGTCGGAAATTTCGGCATGCTTGGTGCTAAATTTGTCGACAGACATGGGTTGAGTCAATACCTAATCCAACTTTTCCTTTTATCTGAATTTTTGTAGATCCTCATGAGACCTACTTTCTAATGGATATAACCCGTATATGAATTTGGAAGAATCTGGGAAAGAATCGGTAATATATTTCCTTGTTCCCTTCACACAGACAGGAATTGTTTAAGGAGATCGCGCGAGTAACTTTCGGCTTCATACAGATTTATTTTTCAGAATTGCATAGTGTATTCCAATGTGTTCGAATTTATTGATTATGGAGTTTGCTAGTTCATTCATTTCCGCATTTTTATTTAAAAATACATCTCATTCCAATTCGCGCTATCCCCTACCTAACGCCGACCACATTTGGCCCGCGGCGGAACCAGAAAGGGTTGAGCCACCACCTACCCCGATCCCACCCACCACCCACACATACAAATCAGACACGCCGCGCGCGCCATTGTAATCAGATTGCTAATTATTGTCATGCGTTCGATCCCGTATAGAACGGGGACCATGTCTTTGGGTGATAGAAAAAAACGACAATAAAGTCCGCCAGGCAAATGATGAGTTTTTGCATTAGAGCAATTGCACTCGTGCGCAGACAGTCAAGCGAAGAAGAAAGAGAAGAAAAAAAGACAATTACCAGTCCACACACACTGATAAGCTTCCTCATTAACGATCTCTCTACCAGCCGCTTATATAATAAAACGTGCCAACAAAAGGGATTTTCGCTTTTACGCACACACACCTATTGGAGTCTCATGTCATCAGTAGATGGCGCTTATATCAGCAATTGCTGACCAACGTTGGAGGCAACAAGCGCGGAGTTAAATTTACAATAGGATTCCCAAACGTTTAATACCTTTTTAAAATCCTGGTGAAAACATAAAAAACATATTCATCCTATATAGTGATATATCTGAGATACAAAATAAAGTAATACGGATAAAGTAAATGGATACATTAGAGCGCGCTCATCGTCAGTGTCATTTTGACCAAGCAATGGTCTCAGGTAAGCGTTTAACTGTCAATATATCAAGGAAGGCTCAAAAAGGGGCCCTGAAATAAATTTCATAGTCTTAGAAATCGACAGAAGTTCATTCAGATCATATTTCATTTATCTGTTTTGTGCCATTCATGAGATTTTCTGAGGCGGACACAAATAAATGCGTTAATTAAAGCGTAAAACAAATAAGTGCGAATACAAATAAATTCTCAATTTATTTCTTTATTAAGAACCGAGTCTCTTCAATTT